>CAWUFW010020379.1:77500-153529 GCA_963921515.1 Calotriton arnoldi
CGTGCAGAAAATGATCAACATACTTCGACATAGCCTCCAATAAGCTTTTCTGTGCCGAAATAATCGGTCTACCAGGGACTGGTACCACATTTTTATGCACTTTAGGAATAAAGTATAAAAAGGGAGTCATAGGATGGTCATTTTTTAGAAATCTATGTTCATTCTTTGTAAGTAAACCCATGCGCCGCCACTGTGGCAGTTCACTAAAGACCAATTCTTTATTTTGTCTTAACTCCTGGAAGTTGGCTTTCCTATAGCAGTTAGTATCATTAAGATGCACCCCTGCCTCTTCCATATACATGGCCCTTGGCCATAGCACAATGTTCCCACCCTTATCAGCTTTATTGATGATCACTTCCGTATGTTGTTGTAATTTACGGATGAGCTTAGTATACTGAATTTCTGAGTGTTTACGCTGTCTATTTTGTTTCATAACAGCACAATTCAATTTCTTTAGATCTTCAACCATACAATCACTAAAAACATCAATAGCATCCCTTGGCATCATTGGGATGAACGTGGATGGCGGTTTAAATGGGCTAATGCTTGGCATATTGCACATGACGCCTGCGTCATAAAGGTTTTCCTGGGTCGAATTTGCTGATGTATTTGAATTAGCCAGAGATTGTGCTGCTAAAAGTGTTTCTACATCTGCAACTTGAAGATTGGAACACACTCCTTGTATTACTTTCCCTTGTGATGCAATATTCGCAGCATTTCTCAATTGAAAGTGTTTTCTCAATTTCAGTTTGCGAATGAATTTAAAAACATCTACCCTGGTTTGTGTGTATTTGAAACAGTTCGTGGGGCAATATGATAGACCAAGGGCCAACAATTGTTTCTCTGCCATTGACAGCGTTATGTCCGATAAATTAATCACAGTGTTGTCAACAATATTTTTAGGTACCTTATTCATTTCTTGTTGTTCCTTCTGCCTCTTCCTTTGTAATTTGAGTTTCCGCCTCTGTTTCCTCCGTTGGTTCCTTCTGGTACTTGTTTCTGCGCTTGATTGCGCGGTCTTAGAGTTTGCCGGCGGTCCTCTACTAAAAAGAAAGTTCCTCTCCTGGCGCAAAGTTAGTCGGTACTTGAGGTGCCCTTTTACCTGCACTGTCATCCGATTCAATACTACTATCAACACTACTCATTTCAATAGAGGAAACATTGCCATCTGCTTGTGCACCCACTATGATAGCATTATTCTTACTGCCTTCATTTGTAAGCGCACGTCGCTTTATGTTGTCATATTTTTTGAAAAAGTAAAAACACGTCCAGTCTCGTAATCGCGTTTGTCTCTCGCGAATTTGTAAATTTTTCTTTCTTTGATAGTTTCCTCATGTTTTTTGAGTTTGACTTGTATTGCTTCACGTCCTTTTGAATTTGTTCTTTATGCTCATTGCATTCCAACAACGCATTGATGTCATCAATTTCTTTTAATATTACAATTCGGTCAACTTCCGCATACTTTATCAATATTGATACCATATTCATTGAGGCATCTAAGTTATTCGTCGCCCATTCCTTCAACATCATAGGATTTGGATTTTCAAAGGCAGGCGCAATCATCACCCTCAGACCTCGCAGAACTCTTCCAACCTCTTTGTACTTTTCTAGTGATTTTTTCTCCCACCATTTCGTCATCTCAGTACGGTGGAGTTTCTCTAGTTTTTTTAAAAGGGTTTGAGCATCATTATTAGTATTCACATTGCTGGTCTGGTCAACACTTCTTGCCACCACTTCTGAGATATTAGAGAATAGGGCGTCTGCCGCTGCTTCTCGGTCCTTAAGCGCGTCTGCTGTAGACAACATAACTTTACTAATAATCTGCCCTCAGTATGCATAAATCTCCAAACGGAATTTCCGTTTGATATGTTCTGATCACACCACTATCCTTCCACCCATAATATTAACTGATTTCCGCCGATAGAGCTGCTCACCAATCGAAACCGCGGTTCCGGTACCCTCAGCGTCCTCCGACTCTTCAGGACCTTCCGTTGAATCTTCTTGGCAAGGCTACGCTCCGACTCCGGCTTCAGTATCGATCTGCGTGGGGCTGGCGTCAAAGATACCCCTTCCGGGTTAGAAAACAAATCACTTCCGTGATACCGACTGTGTGCCGGCCAGCCACAACATGGAGGGAGGGGTCCGCAGGAACGAAGACAGCCGTACTTCGTTGAAATCACAAGACAGCCACAGTCCTGAAAATGATCACACTCCTGATCCAAAAGCAGGTACGGACCACAAATGTGGTAAAAAGTTTCTTCTTTTATTTAATGCAGATTATCAAAGTGCCAGTGCATGTTTCATCCAAAAGCAAGTGCCCAGCATGACGCGTTTCGACTGCCCAACGGCAGTCTTGATCACATGACGCGCTGGACCTATCAGTGCGTATATATAGTGAAATATTTAAAAGCACATGATACATTTCATCCAATTAGTTGTAGACTGAATTATAAACATAGAAAAAGGCCAATGTGCGTACATGATATCACTCACTTTGTTAACATGCATTTCAATTGTTTAATCCCATAAAGATTTAATAATTACGACATGTTGCCTACATTTAAGCTTAGTGCTTTTAAATTTATGTCGTGCAACTGAACCTAGGCTATACATCAGTAGATTTTAAAACTTATTCTTTAAAACTTGTTCTTTAAAACAAAACTTATAGCACAATGCTTATTATTAATCAGTTTTTTTTTAAAAACCTTTCAACAACTGAATTGCCAGTACTTTTTTCTGGCCTCCTACATTCTTATATTTCATAGTCATAAACTCAGTCTATTCAGTCACTAAATTGAACAACGACAATGTGCAAAATATGCAAAAAGTGCTAACGTGATAGTGCAAAGTGCAAAAATAAATATATATATATATATATATATATATATATATATATATATATATACACACAATTCAATAAATAGCAGCATTTTTATGCAGACGTCCCCTGTATCATTTCTTAATTAGGATCTCTTGTTTTACATACATATACATATATACATATATATATATACACATATACATAAACATATATACATATACATATACATATACATACATATATATATATATATATATATATATATATATATATATATATATATATATATATATATATATATATATATTCAAGCTCCACTGGGAATGTCCAACAAGTAGGCAGCACTCGAACACAGAAGAGCATTCCCCATCGCTTTATTTTTGGTACAACAGTCATGCTAACCAGCAGCAGCAGACCGCAGCCCTGGGTAATAGCGGTCCAAAGCGCAAATGCGGCAACACCTTTATATTTAAACATATCGTGAGTCCTGATTGGACGCCTCTAGATGAGATAATCACGTTGCTTCCTGGGAGGTGAAGTCCGAAATATGTCCCCAGATGGTGGCGCTCGAAATTACTGCAAATTATAGGCTCCACATGAGCCCCGGAAAGCGTGACTGCATTAATCCACCTTCTGTGCCCCACAATTGAAGCCCCTCATGATTAGGAGCTCCGTGGCCGTGGATTTCTCGAAACGCGTCAGGGCTGCGGTCTGCTGCTGCTGGTTAGCGTGACTGTTGTACCAAAAATAAAGCGATGGGGAAAACTCTTCTGTGTGATATATATCCGCTCCGACACACCGTTCCTGGTGCACTCGCGGACGGGTGCTTTGATCGCGGCGGTGTACCGTGAAAGTATGCAAGCTCCTTCTTCCCCACTCCAATATTCCAAGGAAGAGCACTCACAGGGTGATATTAGAGTCTGTTTATTAAGAGCAAAACAGACGCGTTTCGGCAGGTGCCTTTATCGATGTTTTACGTTTTTGCACGCCAAATAAAACCATGTTTTTTTATACATTCAAAAGCATTTGACACATGATGTGTTAGCAAACATAGATGATGGACTCACATCCTAAAATCACTTATGGTCGCCATATTGGAGTGATATGTGATTTAACATTTTATACAAGTCACAAGGCATTATATACATTCACCACATTGTCCTATTTTACAAAAAAGAAAATGTTTTGCCGTATATCAACTCCGCTCTCTTATCCTCACTTTTTAAGACAGCGCTCCCTTATTATGCTCAAATTTGAATATTTCGCCGTATATCGGCTTCGTATCAAGGTATGCATCTTAAAGAGCATATATGGAAAACCAATGATTATCTTTAAATACAATACAGAGACCATCATCAAAATGAATTTTTCCAATTCTCATTTGGACATTATTCTGCCGTGTATCGGCCTTATATTCATTTATATTCACGTGCATGTTAAATAATCCGTAATCAATTATTCCTGCTCATATGAAAAAAATGAATACATTCTCTTCAGTTATGTCAATACACAAAATTCATATTCACACACCCTTCCTTTAAATTAATATCTCTTATTAAAAATTCATGTGTTCAGGGTTGTCATATATTTAAGGTCTTTCAAGTCTTATCAACCTCTTTAGTCTCCAAGATGTATTGCCAATTCCTCCCCACTATTCATTCCATTGGACATCTTTGTTTGAAGGTCAATAATATATCTCGATTCTAACCTTCTAAGCTTTGTAATCCTATCTCCCCCTGTTTTACATACTGGTACTGAGTCTATACCAAAATAACGCAACATGTCCCTGTTGGTCTGATGTTTTTCGGCAAAATGCTAGGCAACAGGATACGTGACATCATTTTTTGCTACGAAATGAAATAAAATAGGCTTTTATATAGCGCATGGCTACCCAGAGGCATCCCAGCGCTGCAGCGGAAACTAGAGGGGGGAGCCCCTTATGGGAAGAGCCAGGTCTTTAGCTGTTTTCGAAACACGAGGTGATTAGGTTCCCTACGGAGGGACAGTGGGAGGGAGTTCCAGAGCTTGGCAGCATTATATGAGAAAAGACGGCCGCCGGTTCTGGCCCTTTTGATTCTGGGCACTTCTGCCAAGTGGAGCTCATCAGAGCGGAGTCTTCTAGTAGCCTTGTAGGGTCTAATCAAGGCTTTGATGATTGGTGGCCCATTCCCTTCTAATGACTTGTGTGCAACACAGGGAGCCTTAAAATGGATTCTCTCCTGCACCGGGAGCCAGTGAAGGGAGCGTAGGGCGGGGCTTTGCTGAGCAGTGATTGTTTGTGCTCGTGAGCAGTCTTGCTGCCGAATTTTGAATGATCTGTAGTTTTGCGACCACTGAGTTTGGGGCACCTAGGTAAAGAGCGTTGCCATAGTCTATCCTGGAAAGAATTAAGGCCTGGATCAGTAACTTTTTAGCTTGGCATGGTAGTAAGGGGAGTACTTTGCGGGTCATTCTAAGCAGGCTGTAGCACGCGGCAGCAGTCTTCCTAGCTTGGGCTTTGAAGGTAAGATCTTGATCTAACCATATACCCAAGCTTTTATCTCGGTTTTTGGGACTGGTGCCGGGCCCATGCAAGCTGGCCACATGGTGCTAGATTTAAAACTTGACTGGTCGCCAAGCAGCATAAGCTCAGTTTAATCACCATTGAGCTTTAGATGAGATAAGCTCATCCATTTAGCAACTTCCTCGAGACAGGAATGAAGGGCAGTAGGCGACTGTTCAGCCTGGTTCAGTGCTACGACCAGCTGAGTGTCGTCAGCATATGTTACTATATGGGTTCCAAAGGGGGATACAATATCCGCCAATGGGGCCATATATACTGCTATGGCACGCATGTGCTCCAATATCCTAATTTTGGTGGGGTGAATGGTACTACCTATGTACCTAAGTCCACATGGAAACAGGAGACAATATACTGCATAGGTGGTATTGCAAGTTAGAAACTTATTAATGACTTTCTTCCTATTTATTCCTGGGATGTCATAGGACAATGTTCTCTTGCTTTTACACAGGCTTTACACTTCCCACATGGGAAAAAACCTTTCATGTCCATGAGGGTTCCCTGGATATTGACTGTTTTTGTAAATGACTCTGAACTAGATAATCTCTAATTGATTTAGCTTTTCTGAAGGTTATTTGGGGTGTGACAGGTAAAGCGAGTGGAAACATCGGAATCAGATATAACACCTAACGAATCCTCAGGAGAGGAAGGGGCAAGTACATCAATGGATTGTCGAATGAAGACCCCTTTTCAGGAGGAAATTCGACTCATGCGCCAAACGTGGATGAGAGGTGGAAGAAGCAAGCCACCGGAAAGAGCCGCAAAAAAACAAGGAGGGGCGGCTGGAGCAACAAATATCTCTCCAAGGGTGACACGCAGCAAAAGGGGAAATGCACGCAAGTAGAAAACCTTACTATTATCAATCTCACTCCAAAAGTATTAACGAGTAAAGAAAAATCAGTATTAAGGTTAGGTCTGACGTTTTGCCCCTCTAACAGGTTAGAATACACACAAACACGTATTGACCTGTTTAAACTAACTAGAAAACTTAAACTTCACAAATATTTCAAGTTGAAACCTATGGTCGCCAAACCAACAAAAGCACAAAATAAAACAAGTGCGACCGATGCATTATCCTGTGACGACTTGTCTGCATTGGAAGCTATGGAGGCATTACGCATCGAGCAAACGGAGGAGGATACAAGCAACATGGATATGGCGGAACGGGCTATTAGGTTGGGGATAGATCAAGAGAGTGAAAGCAGCCCCTTTAAGCCCACATCGCAATTTTTGCCTCAATTACCTACCGATGCAATTGACATCTTTGCAGAATCAATGACCAAGGATTTATTAAAACTAAGAACTAGTACAAGTAACCAAGTGGGATATAACATCACTAGAAAACAGCATCAGGCATTGATCAATTTGAGCAAAGACGAGTCCATAATATGCAAGCCTTCTGACAAGGGCGGCAATATCACCATACAGACAAGGGAACAATATCATGGTGAAGCTTTAAGGCAACTTTCGGACATTCACTGTTATGAGAAAATAACTAAAGATGACTACCATGCCAGTATAACACAATATCATTTATTGATTAAATCGTGGTATGATAAAACTATGCTTGAAACTGATGAATATCTGTTTCTTCGTTGTTCTAATCCGATTATACCAACCTTTTCCCACATTCCAAGATACATAAAGACAGGGATCGACCCCCTGGTAGACCGATTGTATCCTCACAGGGTAGCCTGACAGAGCACCTGTCTACTTTTATTGATAATTTTTTATTCAAATTTGTAATGGAATTATCTTCCTATATACAGGATACAAAAGATTTTTTATGTCATATGGAAACATTACAGTGGGACTCTAATTATAAACTAATTGTCCTCGACATTACAAGTCTTTACACCTGTATAGAACATAAACTAGGCGTCCATGCTGTTGAATACTTCTTATCCAAACGACCGTTGAAGTTCGCCGAGCACAACAAAATGTTGCTGGAATTGACGGAATTCTGTTTGACAAACAACATTTTTTTGTTTGCAGAAGATCATTACAGGCAGATCTCTGGGACAGCGATGGGCACCTGCTTCGCCCCCAGCTACGCGAATCTTTGTGCGCTGGTGGGAGAAGCAGGTGGACTGGTCGCCAGAAAACAAGAAATGGATGGACAAAGTAGTAGCATGGCATCGCTACATTGATGATTTATTTATAGTTTGGAATGGCCCTATAGATCTAGCAAATGAATTCATTTCACATTTGAATAATAATAGTGTAAATCTACAGTTCACTGGGCAAGTGGATTCCACAACTGTCAACTTTTTAGATCTGAGGGTCAGCATAGTAGATAATCAACTCAGTATGTCCCTTTACCGCAAACCAACTGCGGGAAATTCCACCTTACATGCGGCAAGCAGTCATCCACCCCAATTGATTGAAAGTATCCCGTATGGGGAATTTTTAAGATTAAAAGGAATAGCTCCAGGGAGGATGACTTTAGGGCAGTAGCAAAGGAGAGTTGTGATAGATTCAGAATGCGAGGGTACAGTGCGGAATTACTTGAGACCACATTGAACAAGGTAATCAAGATACCTAGACAGGAATTACTTAAAAAGTAAATCAAGACACCATTGAATGAAGAAACAGTAACCAAGTTTAGACTAATCACTACATTCTCAGAAAATGCTAACCAATTGAGAAAGATAATGGGAAGGAATTGGCACATTCTTAAAACGGATGCGGTCATTGGTCCAGATTTACCTGTCACACCCCAAATAACCTTCAGAAAAGCTAAATCAATTAGAGATTATCTAGTTCAGAGTCATTTACAAAAAACAGTCAATACCCAGGGAATCCTCATGGACATGAAAGGTTTTTTCCCGTGTGGGAAGTGTAAAGCCTGTGTAAATAGCAAGAGAACATTGTCCTATGACATCTCAGGAATAAATAGGAAGAAAGTCATTAATAAGTTTCTAACTTGCAATACCACCTATACAGTATATTGTCTCCTGTGTCCATGTGGACTTGGGTACATAGGTAGTACCATTCACCCCACCAAAATTAGGATATTGGAGCACATGCGTGCCATAGCAAAAAATTATGTCACGTATTCTGTCTCCAGGCATTTTGCCGAAAAACATCAGACCAACAGGGACCTGTTGCGTTATTTTGGTATAGACTCGGTACCAGTATGTAAAAGAGGGGGAGATAGGATTACAAAGCTTAGAAGGTTAGAATTGAGATATATTATTGACCTTCAAACAAAGATGCCCAATGGAATGAATAGTGGGGAGGAATTGGCAATACATCTTGGAGACTAATGAGGTTGATAAGACTTGAAAGACCTTAAATATATGACAACTCTGAACACATGAATTTTTAATAAGAGATATTAATTTAAAGGAAGGGTGTGTGAATATGAATTTTGTGTATTGACATAACTGAAGAGTATGTATTAAGTTTTTTCATATGAGCAGGAATAATGGATTACGGATTATTTAACATACACGTGAATATAAATGAATATAAGGCCGATACACGGCAGAATAATGTCCAAATGAGATTTGGAAAAATTCATTTTGATGATGGTCTCTGTATTGTATTTAAAGATAATCATTGGTTTTCCATATATGCTCTTTAAGATGCACACTTTGATACGAAGCCGATATACGGCGAAATATTCAAATTTGAGCATAATAAGGGAGCGCTGTCTTAAAAAGTGAGGATAAGAGAGCGGAGTTGATATACGGCAAAACATTTTCTTTTTTGTAAAATAGGACAATGTGGTGAATGTATATAATGCCTTGTGACTTGTATAAAATGTTAAATCACATATCACTCCAATATGGCGACCATAAGTGATTTTAGGATGTGAGTCCATCATCTATGTTTGCTAACACATCACGTGTCAAATGCTTTTGAATGTATAAAAAAACATGGTTTTATTTGGCGTGCAAAAACGTAAAACATCGATAAAGGCACCCGCCGAAAAGCATCTGTTTTGCTCTTAATAAACAGACTCTAATATCACCTCGTGAGTGCTCTTCCTTGGAATATTGGAGTGGGGAAGAAGGAATATATATATATATATCATGGGATGAGAAGCAATTCCTCAAAAATGACACCCCCATCATCCCGACACTGTACCTCCTTCCAAAAGTCCATAAAAACACCAACGATCCGCCAGGAAGACCCATCGTGTCTTCTAAAAATAGTCTCCTCGAGAACACCAGTATATATGTTGACCATTTCCTATTCCCCTTTGTTAAAGATCTTTCGTCCTACCTTAAAGACACCACTGATTTCTTACAAAAGATAAGGGATGTAACCATGGGGGAAAATCATTGGATGATGTGCCTGGATGTTGAGGCGTTGTACACAAGTATTAGACATGATGATGGCATTAAGGCTTGTAAATTCTTTCTAAAAAAACGCAGGGCTGAATTGTTGGAACATACTCTCATGCTCCTGGACATGACAGCAATTTGTCTTAAAGAGAATGTTTTTATGTTTGAGAGGGAACATTACAAACAGCTACAAGGTACTCCAATGGGCACCTGCTTCGCACCCAGCTACGCCAATCTCATGGTGGGCTGGTGGGAGAAGCAGGTGCTCTGGAATGACCAAACTGAACATTGGATCTTTTGTGTGTCTAAATGGCTGCGGTATATCGACAACATTTTCTTTGTGCGGAAAGGGTCTGAAAATGAATTGAATCTGTTTATTGACTGTCTTAACCAGAACAACGTTAATTTAAAATTCACAAGACACTACAGTCAGGAATGTGTTGACTTTCTAGACCTCAAACTTAAAGTTGAAAACGGTAGAATCAGCACAAACCTTTTAAGAAAAAAGACTGCAGGAAACTCTATCCTGCATGCAGCTAGCTCCCACCCGCCCAGCTTTAGGTGGGGCATCCCCTACAGCGAATTCCTGAGGGCTAAACGCAATTGCAGCACCACCACAGCATATGAAAGAACGAAGCAGGAGATGAAGGTGAGATTCAGGGAAAGAGGGTACTCCAGGAAAGCACTAGCCCAGGCAGAAAAAAAAAGAGTTGAGAGTCAGCCAAGGAAGGAGATTCTAGACAAAGTGAACCATGCCAAGACCAGTGAGATAACCGCCAAAAAAACAGTTAGATTTATCACCAGATACGGCAGCCAATCAAACCAGATACGCAGCATATTAAGAAACAGATGGGATATCCTTAGACAGGACCCTATCCTGAGAAATGAGATAGGAGCCACACCCTCTATAACATGCATGAGGAGCTCATCTCTGAGAGATATGCTGGTACACAGCCATCTACAACCCAAGGAAGGCAGCTGGCTCAGGCAAGCAAAGGGCTTCCGTAAGTGTGGGAACTGCAAAGCATTTAAAAATAGCAGTAACGTACTGGAAGTCACACTAAAGAGAACCAAGACCCTCTGGAAAATCCCCAAACTCATCACATGTAGCACAGACTTTGTGGTATACGCAATAGTCTGCCCCTGCGATTTGTGGTACATCGGGTCTACAACCTTCCCGATCAAAAAACGCATTTTAGAACACTGGCGAGCGATCACTAATCGCGACCAAAGCTACAGTACAGCAAGACACTTCTCAAGGGAACACGGGGCTGACTGGACCAAAGCCAAATTCTTTGGACTGCACACAGTCACACCCAACCCGAGAGGAGGCAACCGCATAGCTGCTCTACGCAAACTTGAGTCGCGTTTCATCCTCCTAGCAGGTACCAAATTCCCTGACGGCCTGAACCAGGACGAGGAACTGTATTCTCACCTGTAATTCCATACAACCCCCCATAGAAGCACCATGGCCTTGGTGGACTACTTACGCCCGACCTCTTCCTCCTTTCCATTATTTTTATTGCACTTTTCTTATATCCAACACAGGCACATTTTTATCCCTCTCAATCGTCAATCGTATGTAACTGATCAGAGTGAATTAGGGCTGTGAATATTTACAATGTTGACTTTGATATGCTATATTGCTAACATTATTGTATTCTGATTTTGTACAGGACCATTGCTGTGAATCACCTTGAACTTCACATCTGTAATAGGATTACGAGCACCGGAGTCTATCGGTGGATCCTCCACCTTTACTCCTAGTCACTATTGAGTGCATGCCGTGGGTACTATACCCCCGATAGCACCGAATATATAACACAATGACTAAGTCTAGTCCCACTTTAATCCCACTCATGAGGGACATCCCTTTAACCACACCGCAGCACATAGCCTCCTCACAAGAAAAGGGCACTAGTCCCCAATTTTCTGCAAATACGGCCAGTCACCCACCAGCCATTAGTCACTAACTAGCCCAATACCGGGCGAATAGACACAACATTGAAGACTTACTTAATACCAGCATATACAATCATTGAGAATGATCAATATTGGATAAAATTACCTCTTCTAAACAGCTGTGCCTGTTACTTTAATTATATGTTTTGTCATGATTTCATTTATGTGCCACAAACATTTCTTTTATGTCTATGATTTTCAAACGTGCACTTACCCTTTAAAAAGTCATGTAATGGAGGCGATGGTCGTGTGACCAAGACCACGGAAGTGGTCGAAACGCGTCGTCCTTCTCTGCCTAACTGAAAAATAAACTGCTGTACTGAACAAGTGGGCTCGTGTGGATCCTTTCTTTTCCTTGGATTTGCATCTCCTGAAATATATATATATATATATATATATATATATATATATATATATATATATATATATATATATTCATGCAAGTTTCAGTCCAAAAGTGAAAAGCGCACACAAAGGCAGGCGGACCCCAATAGTAGCTGAAGAGTCCTTTATTAAGCAAGACCAGCAGCGCACTGAACATTTCCAAAAGATTCCCTACGCGTTTCGGAGCTCTGCTCCTTGCTCACGGGAAACGCTGAGGCAGAGGCAGGAAAACACATGTCCCTTATCAGTGGTTAACGCCCTCAAATGGGTTCTCTTATTCAAAGTGTTGATGGGACATGTAGTCCTGCCGTAAGGAAATGCCAAACATTCCATGTCTCACGTTATGGTATGCGGGGCAAAGAGTGAAAAGAAGAGAGCTGTTTATATCAACTTGTTGTCAGTTGTTTCTAGCTTTCCATATCTGGGGTCTGTTTTGATTCTAAGGGTACTTGGACTGTCAATATAGCCAACAGGCATCTCAAATTCACACAGTCGGTTGGTGCACTTTTCAACCTAATCTGCATGGTGGGGGGTAAACTGACAGCAGAGTTTCTTGAAGTTTACAATACGCATTGTGTTTCCGCAGCTATTTATGATGCAGGTGGCTGGAGCTATGCCCGAGCTCCCCGTCAACAACCTGAACAAAAACACTTTTCCCGCAGACTCCTGTCTCAGCCTCCCGGCTGTTCTTATTTTGCTTGCCATGAGAAGCTGGGCCTTTCCTACATCGAACATAAGTGCCTGGGTAGGCAGTCCCTCTTTATCAACCCTATTAGTGTGACCAGGTCCCACAAGACCTGGCTAAAGCATGCCTTTTTTTAGGAAAAGCGACAGAAGAGGGATAGTTCCGAACTTATGAAGCCTTTTAATAGGCAGTTTATCTTGTTGCCAACCACTGATGGTATTGAGCCTTATTTGTTGCAAACATCCGATCAACTGGAAAGGACCCTACTGTTGAGGTTTAGACTGGGCACAATTTTGAGTTTGCTTTGTTTTCCTTTGGGGCGGTAAGGGGTGGCTTGTTCCTCCGTTTGTCAATGTGTCTCCCCCCAAACTTTATTGCATTTTACTTTTTTTGTAAATATCATGTGAAGTACACTAGGCTGTTTATATTACCTATTTTGAAAGCCCATGACTAAAGATTATGAAGACCTGGCCTTTTCTTTCTTCAGACACTGAAGGATCCTTTCTAAAATGTGTCCTTTGATGCCGATACAGTATGCATTGTTTTTGTGTAAATAAATCCATTGTTAACATTGGTTTTATGACTGTCTACTTTTATGATTAATCTTTTAACTGAATAAAGTATTATTTGATTTGATTTGACTCTGTGGCCATTATTTCTCTCTTTTTAACTTTTAATTTACCATTCCGAGATGGAGAATACCAATCTTGGAGAAGTGAATGAAAAAATATGCAGGAGACAGCAAATTGCAGCAGTCAGAATAATATTTTTTTCCAAAGAATATGATGGGGCGGGGTGATGGAGCAACTGAGGTGGAGGTTTGAAGTCTACGCCACAGAAGTATGGATCAACAAACGTATTTTAGAAAATGGTTTTAGGCTGGCCATTACACAGTACTATATGCAGGCTAGCTGCACTTTGCTGCAACTGTTCAGTAATATCAACATCATCCCTAATATAAGTTTTGACTTTGCTCCAGTTGAACTTCGAGTTATTGGTCGAGGGCTGGTCACTGTGTGGCAAGAACCCTGTCGGGTAGCCGCCTTCTTGAACCTTTTTGGAAATGCCCAACTGCTGGACTGGAGAGCATCAGCCATCATGGCCCCCAGCTATGTGCTGGCTGGGGTAAGATGTCCCCTTAGGGGCCCACACTGTTCCCTGACACCTGGACCACAGGTCAGAGTAACAGTCAATACATCCTGAAGCATGGTGGTTGCTTCTGTTTCCCTACATGGATGCTACCCCACAGGATTCCTCCTGGAGCAAGCTCGTAGCTGGTGATCAATACTGAGTTGGGTATGGCCAATTTCACGGGTGTGCAATACCATCATCAATTTAGGATTTTCTGATCTCCACCCACCTGCTCTCAATGTTTTAAATGTGTCTACTCACTTCCTAAAAACTATTTAAGAATAACTGCGAGCAAAATGTTTTTAATCGTCATCTTCCAGGTCATTAACACTGGCATCATGACAGTATACCCCAAGGAATATAGCCTATTCTTGCTTTATCTTGATGCACTTCATAGCCATCCATAGGTATTGAAAAAACACACCCCTAATCATTATCTAGATATTTTCCTATTGCTTATCACCGCACATGCAGATTTATTTAAACTGAAATTCACGCAGAAATAAAAAACTATTCTTGTATTGGCAATGTCTTTATTGTCGTTTCTGCATATTGCTCGCTGTGCCTGAATTGGACAGAAGCCATATTCAAAACGAGTTCCAAAATGAAATAGAACTACATATTACAACTAAACTAAACGATGAGTGGGTGCGAGCAGCACAAGGTCCCTTTGACCTATCACACTTCTCCAATTTTAACAAGTTGAGAACAAATTCGTAGAAGGCACCGAACTGGGGAAAAGTAAGTTACAACAATCTTCCACAAAATTCAGAGCGAGAGACAGAAAGAGTGAGGAGCAGAGCAAACAACAGAGAGAGTGTGTGTCTCTGTGTAACCTTGAAATGATTGTTCACTGGCTTAAGATTTAAACACACTCACCACACATAGATAGATCATTTATTTGCCTGTTCACAAATCTAGGTGTTATTTAGTGCTTGGGGGATGCAGGAAATCGGCAAAACGTAGTTTGCTGTCCGTCCGCCCTATTTAGCATGTATATGTGGGTATTTACAGCCAGATGGTAAATAATATCTCCCTCAGTTTTTGCTCACGTGTTTGAGTTGTAGACTTTTCGTAGGATGACTTTGCAGGAAGATGTTGATAGCAGGTATTACACAAAGGAAAACGCTTGGAGGCCCACAGGTTGACTGAAAATGACTTGCTTCAAAAATAACAGGACATACGATCACCAATCGTAATCCTTATAAACACTCCTAACCACAGGTTTCCAATGAAAGTCTGAAGCACAGCTGGATATTCCTGAACAGTGAGTGTATTGCAGAAAAGCATGAGCATTATATTTGGGACAGATGCTAGCAATTTACTTAACCCAGTTATTCAAGTGAACACACATAGTCCACCAGTTCCCTACTCTCTTAGGTTTGCCCTTTTCTCATCTTCGCTCAGGTAGTTGCAGCATCCTTTGGCCACTCCTAAGACGTCTCCTTGACCAGTGTCCCTCAGAAGGAAAGAGCACAGATCGGGCAAGTAGGGTTTTTTTCCTTCCAATCAATTCCCTCTTCTTTCTTCATTGTCCTTTTTCTCTTCCTTTGTGTTCTGGACTTCTATATCTGGTTACTTGTAAAATAAAAAGATCTTTGTCCTTTTCTTCATTAGTCTTCTCCTTAAACCCTATTGAAAAATACACTAAAGCCTTCCTATTCCTCTTTGGGTCTCCCCTCTCTCCGTCTCTGGGATATGGTAATTATGTCTTTGTAAGTAGAAGGTTGAGGAAGAATAATAAGAAAAGAAAAACAATGCATCCTTATGTAACCAGTACATATAAAAATATCCACTTTAGGGATCTTTCCTCTTTTACCAAGAGATCACTATTATCATCAATTTATTTTTTAACTTTCATGGTTTTATTTTTCGCCATTCCTGGAGTCTCCTCTTCAATCGCTGTGCACTTTATATTTGTGCCCTTCTGTTTGTGGCTAATATACTGGTTCAGCACCTCTCCTCCACTAAATCACCCGCACCCCAATTCCCTCACTTTCTAGACTAGGCTGCGGTCCGCTAGGGTCGCGGGTCAAACACCAATCCTCCTCAGAAGGGCCGGAGTGCTCCCGTCTAGCACGGGGATGCTCAGTTCAGATTGGTAGCCTCTCCACTGAGCTGCTGGAATGTCCTCCTGTTCCAGTTTAGGTGCATCTCCTGACCTTCCCATTTCTTTGGGAACTGCTCCGCATCCTTTCCTTTTGAACATAACCCCAAGGAAGGCTTCGATAAGCTGTGGTCTTACTGCTTCGGTCTCTGAGTCCAAGATGTCTTCCAGGCCCTTGCAGGGTGAGTAATAAACTCTTCTTTATTTATTCTCCTCCCTCTTTCTTCTTCTTGTTCGTCTTACTTCCCTTCTTGTATCCCCTTCCGCCTGACCATTAGCTCATTTCCTGTCTCCCTCGCTTCTGACTGATTTCTGTTTTTTTAGGAAGTCTGGCTCCATGTAGAAGGCAAGCGGGATACCGGGAGTCCCCAAAATCAGGTAAGTGGTCTGCCCCTCTCACAGAGAATTTCTGATAATACTTCTTCAGATCTACATCACTGATTGCCTCACATTATGCCATACCGTCTTTTTGTATTATTTAACATCGCTATATTTTAGCACCATTAAAGTAGGTAATAGTAACACCTGTTAATTACAGTACTTAGAAATGGCCGAATCGTCCAGTATTCAATCAATCAATCAATCACGGCATTTATAGAGCGCGCTACTCACCCGGGAGGGTCTCAAGGCGCTGGGGGAGGGGGTAAGTTACTGCTCGAACAGCCAGGTCTTGAGCTGCTTCCTGAAGGCGAGATGGTCCTGGGTTCGCCGAAGGTGAGTGGGGAGGGAGTTCCAGGTCTTGGCCGCCAGGTAGGAGAAGGATCTTCCTCCGGCGGTGGTTCTGCGGATGCGTGGTACGGTGGCGAGGGCGTGGCTGGTTGATCGTAGCTGGCGTGTGGGCGTGTAGAAGGACATGCGGTCGTTGAGGTACTTTGGGCCCAGGTCGTGGAGGGCCTTGTGTGCGTGGGTGAGGAGTCTGAACGTGATTCTCTTGCTGACGGGGAGCCAGTGCAGGTCTTTCAGGTGTACGGTGATGTGGCTGTGTCGGGGGATGTCCAGGATGAGTCGTGCGGAGGCGTTCTGGATGCGCTGGAGTCTCTTTTGAAGTTTGGCTGTGGTTCCGGCGTAGAGGGTGTTCCCATAGTCCAGTCGGCTGGTGACGAGTGCCTGGGTGACGGTCTTCCTGGTTTCAGTGGGGATCCATCTGAAGATCTTGCGGAGCATGCGCAGGGTGTTGAAGCATGAAGATGAGACGGCGTTGACTTGTCTGGTCATCGATAGGGAGGAGTCCAGGATAAAGCCCAGGTTGCGTGCGTGGTCCGTTGGCTTGGGTGCGGTGCCCAGGGCCGGGGGCCACCAGGAGTCGTCCCAGGCGGAGGGTGATGAGCCCAGGATGAGGACTTCCGTCTTGTCTGAGTTCAGTTTAAGGCGGCTGTTCCTCATCCAGTCGGCGACGTCTCTCATCCCGTCGTGCAGGTTGGCTCTGGCGGTGGTGGGGTCGTTGGTGAGGGAGAGGATCAGCTGGGTGTCGTCGGCGTAGGAGATGATGTTGAGGTTGTGTCGGCGTGCGATGGCTGCGAGGGGGCTCATGTAGACGTTGAAGAGGGTCGGGCTGAGTGAGGATCCTTGTGGAACGCCGCAGATGACTTCGGTGGCTTCGGATCTGAACAGGGAGAGGCGGACTCTCTGGGTTCTTCCGGCGAGGAACGAGATGATCCATTCCAGTGCTTTCTCTCGGATTCCGATGTTGCTGAGGCGCTTCACTAGGTGCGGTGGCAGACGGTGTCGAACGCCGCGGAGAGGTCCAGGAGGATGAGGGCAGCTGTTTCCCCGTTGTCGGTTAGGGTTCTGATGTCGTCGGTGGCTGCGATAAGGGCGGTCTCGGTGCTGTGGTTGGCCCGAAACCCGGACTGCGAGGGGTCGAGGGATCCATTCGTCTCGAGGAAGGCGGCAAGCTGTCTGTTGACGGTCTTCTCGATGACTTTGGCCGGAAACGGAAGGAGCGAGATGGGGCGGTAGTTCTTGAGGTCGGTGGGGTCCGCCGTTGGTTTCTTCAGGAGGGCGGTAAGCTCGGCGTGCTTCCAGCTCTCCGGGAAGGTGGCAGTGTGGAAGGAGGAGTTGATGATGTCCCGGAGATGGGGTGCGATGGTGGCGTCGGCTTTGTTGAAGATGTGGTGTGGGCAGGGGTCGGTTGGTGATCCGGAGTGGATGGAGTTCATCGTGCGGGTGGTGTCTTCGGTGTTGATCGGGGTCCAGTTGCAGAGGGTGGTGGTGGCGGGCATTGGTTCGGCGGTAGGGTGCGTTGTTTGTGCGTCGAAGCTGTTGTGTATGTCGGTGATCTTGCGGTGGAAGAACGCGGAGAGTGAGTTGCAGAGGTCTTGCGAGGGGGTGATGTCGTTGTTTCCGGCGCTGGGGTTGGAGAACTCTTTGACGATGCTGAAAAGTTCCTTGCTGTCATGGGCGTTGTTGTCCAGTCGTTCTTTGAGTGCCGACTTCTTGGTGGCACGGATCAGCTGGTGGTGTTTGCGGGTGGCGTGCTTGAGGGCGGTCCTGTTGTCTGTGGTCTGGACGAGTCGCCAGGTTTTCTCGAGAGTGCGGCAGTTCTTCTTGGATTCCTTGAGTTCGTTGGTGAACCAAGGGGTTTTCTTGCTTCCGGGTCTGCTGGGAGGGTTTTTAGTGGTGCGAGGTCGTCGGCGCAGGCGGTCAGCCACTTGGCGAGGTTGCTGGCTGCTTCGTTTGGGTCCGTTGTGTCGGTGGGTGTGTTCTGGCTGAGGGAGGCGGTGAGCTGCTCGGCGGTGATCTTGCTCCAGCTCCGGCGGGGAGCCTGTTGCGGGTGGTGGTGGGTCGCAGTCTTTCTGAAGCTGAAGTGGACGCAGCTGTGGTCGGTCCAGTGGAGTCCGGTGGCGTGGCTGAAGGAGATGTGCTTGCTGGACGAGAAGACGGGGTCAAGCGTGTGGCCGGCGTAGTGGGTGGGCGTGTTCACCAGTTGCTTGAGTCCGAGGTTGGCGAGGTTGTCCAGCAGGGCGGTGGTGTTTCTGTCGTTGTTGTTCTCCAGGTGGAAGTTGAGGTCCCCTAGGAGGATGTAGTCGGCGGAGGGCATGGCGTGCGGGCTGATGAAGTCTGCGATGTCTTCGCTGAATAGTGTGCGTGGTCCCGGGGGTCTGTAGATGAGGGTGCCTCGGAGGGTGGTCTTGGGGTCCGTGTGTATCTGGAAGTGTAGGTGTTCGGCGGCGGTGAAGGTCTCGTCGGAGTTAGTCGAGATGCGGATGGTGTTCTTGTGTACGATGGCGATGCCTCCTCCCGTCTGGTTGACGCGGTCCCTCCGGGTGATCTTGTATCCATCCGGGATGGCTATGGCGATGTCAGGCGCTGAGGAGGCGTTCATCCAGGTATTGAGCGCTTAATTAAAAAGCCGTTATTATTTTTAGTATCATTATGACTGCGTGGGATGCACATTTGTGCCAGACAACAGCACAGCAGGATGCAGCACTTAGCACATGATTACACACTCTTCAATAGAGTATGGTTAACAAATGTTTATTAAAGAGGAGCTGAGACCATAAACTGTTAGCAGGCAACACTCTACACTGCTACTTGCTCTACCCACAATATAAAAAGGAAACTTTTTTTCTTTCAAAATATATACATTGAAACAGTGGCGGCTCGCATAGGGCGTGCTGCGGGGCGGTGGGCGAGGTAGTAAACTCGGACATACGACGGAACGGAGGAAAGTAATTATTACGTTCCTCCGTTCCGTCGTATGTCCGAGTTTACTACCCCCACCCTGCCCCTCCCCGCCCCGCAGCACGCCCTATGCGAGCCGCCACTGCATTGAAAGTATTTACAAAATGTACATATTGGATGTTTTTGTTCCTTGTCTATATGGTTATGCTCATTCGCCAAAGGCATTTAGAATTAATGTGTCTCTACTGAATCAACCCTGTTATGCATAAGAGGCAATATGAACCAGAATGCCCAGCTTAAAAGGTGCTGCTTGGGGGCTGTTCTACTGTTTATGGGCTATGGGCTAAGGTTTCTGTTCATATATTCTCCATACACGGTCACCCACTCATTCATAATTCTTGAATTCCTCGTAAAGTTGAAGATGATGGTGCTTCGAATATCCCACTATCCAACCACAGGTCAGACCGCCGTGCCTACCTACCCCCCCACCACTCCCCGGTTCACCACCAGGATACCCTCCCAGGTGATAGCATGCGATACAAAAATGTATAAGTTAACATATAACAACCAGGTGAGTTTGCCTTGCGAGTGCACAGCATGCGCCTCTGTTTCTGTGCTTGTGTGTGAACAGTGAATGATAAAGCATGGGTAGATAATAAGCAGGCCCTCAGAGTTCACCTGCCAAATGCCCTCCGTTACAAAGGGTATTATTTTAGTAATTTCATGCCACAAAGGAAACATTGGCAGATGTGGTGCTTCTGTAAGGTATATTCTGTCAAATCATTTTTCAATCACTCGCAATGGGGATGTCAAGGCTAGCAGCACAAATCCAACCATAATATGATATTTCAGACCATAAATTGAATTCGTTTTGACTGAATCTGAACGTAAGAAGGTTTGAGCACTATAAACCAGCACTCTGGCGTCTATTTCCGTGAAAAATAACAAACCAAAAATAACACATTTTGATCCATTTTCCTTAACTTGCCACGTTTCTTTCTCAAAGTATTTTCATGTGTCTTTTTTCTGTACACTTTTGGAAATAGTGTGGACGTTGGGTTCTGATGTGCCGCTCTGCTTCAGCCCCGTAGTTCCATGTAACAACACATAAACATCTGTTAACATCCATGGATGTGTCAATATATTTGCATGATTGATGAGTGTCAGAGAGAATAGAAACATTATCATCTCCACCACACAACAGTGGGAAGGCCAAGTAGCAGAAGCACAAATCAACCTCAAAATATATGTTATCAAAAGTGTAAAGGCCATCTGGTTAACTGCTTCTATCAAAGTAGATAAAAACATTAAGTGCAAAAATATTGTGCATAAGAGGCAAAGGTAGCAATCCGAGACTGACTTTCCTTGATGGTACCAGATCTCTGAACCATAGTCCAGCTTCAGGAGAACCTGAACAAACCGATTTCCCACCACTGTTGTTGAAAATGCTTAGCAAATTCAATTTGTGGTAATTAAAAAAAGCCAGAAGCATGCACCAAGCTTTGGAATACAGGAGATAAGGCTCAAGCACATCAAGCAGAAGGGCCTGGTGTGATCCACCGGTAGCATGGTCTATCCGGTACCATTAACAGAACTGCAGATCAACTCTGCCAATCAGAACCGCTGACAAAGGCTCGTGCCAACACGGAACAATCCTATTCTGGATGGAATAACCACTCTGTGAGAGCTTACTACATAGCTATTGGTCCAGAGAAAATGTCAATCTCATCAGACTGCTCTCTCACACATAATATCCAGGACAAAGCTGAAACCTAGTGCATGAAACAGTGGCTTTTCCAAGACAGACACAACATCACCCTGTACATGGAATCCCGGAAGGTTTTGTGCATGTGTTTCTGTATTTAAAGGTGCAAATCTAGCTTGTAAGCAATGGAGCAAAGTGCAAAATAAGAATCAGGCATACCAGCGGATCTTGGAACTCTGTCACTTACTAGCCAAAATCCTACCATCGGCCCACAAGAAGAAATTCTGCTAGAAGAACTTTAAACAGTAAGAGAACTTTGGTAGAGCACTCAGTATTTAAGACCCCAGACTAGCTAATGCTCTCAGTGTATCCTTGGCAGCACAACTGATCAGACAACATCTAACTCACCAAAAAGACACACCACCCCACTGTATAAGTGTAACAGCCATAATGTGTTCTGGAGGACTAACTGAAGACATGGTTGCTTCTATTCAAAATTCCTTAAATAAGCAGTAATCAGACTTACAGACAAGTTTCTTAGTGAAGTGATCTAGCACTGCTATGGGGCTATATAACTGTTCCCCTATACACCACAATAAAGCAAATTCTTGCTATTCAAATGGATTCTCACTGATCTCCAGGCTCACTGCACGATGACCTCTCATGATTCATAGTTTATTAGCACAGCCTGAAAGCTAATTGGAGTGTGTTTTAAATAGCACAGGAAAATGGCATACCTCATCTTTGACCATGGTTTGCCTTGTAATTCTCTCATGTACTGTAATCCTGATAGCATTTATCCAACAGGTACACCTATGATGTGCAATATGTATTAGCAAACACCTTTCCCCCAGTGTGCAAATATGAATGCACTACCTCAGAGCTGATGTCAAATTGCCCTTGTATGTAGATTTATGGTATTTCTATTCCGTAAATATAGCATAGCCAAAAGGCAGCAGAGTGCGGCACAGGGTCAGAGAATGGCCATCAGTTTTATGGACTCCTCCACTGGGTGAAACAAGAGGTCTTTGCAATTGTAGCTGTTGTATAAACACCTCTCTCCTTCTTACACACATCACTCGCATTTACTGCAGCGTTCTTTGTGAAATATTGACGATTTGTTGCTGGGACAATCTTTGGAATTGCCTCCATACACCACATAGTTAATTGGTGGCTGAGGATGTCCAGCGTCCTATACAAAAATAATGCAAAGGACTTGTCAGGTCTAAGGTCACCCTGCCTGAGCTCCACGTGGGAGCAGAAAACTGGTCCCAGAGACAACACCTCTGAAATGAGAAAACATCATGTGCCCTAAACTGAGATATATTCCATTTAAGAGGCAGTTAATGCTGCAAGCACTGTATTTGTGAATCTCAGAATGTCGGAAATTACAGAATACGTGTAAACTGCTAATTACTCAAACCAAACATGATTAACACTGTGAACAAGGAGTCCCTGGAAGAGAATGCACGGTGCAAGAGATACTCTGTTTAATTAGAATTCACAGGTACGTGCATTACTACAGCACTGCTGCATGTGCTTGTAATGATGGGGTTTCACATCTTTTAATGACTTTGCAGAGAGAGAAGCAGGCTGAGTAATTAAAAAGTGTAACAGAAAAGGCCTTACCAGCCCGTCACAGTTACTTATGGCAACGGAGGCGTTGGGGAGGTCGGTGATGTCCCCCACATACAAGCAGTACCCATGTATGGGCTCAGAGCGGCTCGCGTTGGCGTCCCCCTGCCACTCCACCCTGGCTCCTGGAGCCACCACTCGCGAGTTCGGTCTCAGTCTGAGGTGGAGGTCCCTTCCGAACACAGTGACGTTATAAAACAGCTCCTGATTGGGTGACTGGTGTGGGTCATCGTCAGCATCCCTTCTGAACCGACCTCCAGCGGATGTTCCGCCGCAGGTGGGGACACCCCGGCCCTGCGCGTCCGTCATCCTCGGTGTCACCAGCTGGTACTCTTCCACCTTACTCAGGAGGGACTCTGCAAAGAAAGAACAATCAGTGAGGGCCACCTCGGCCAGCATGACAGCAGCGCAGGGGCCCGCGTGAGAGGGGCACGGGCTCCAGGCAACTGCATATCTGCCAATACATGAATGCATTCCAAACGTTTGCCACCCCTCCAAAGCCGCCATGCATTTCTCATTAGAAAGCCAGTGCCGACAGGGCTCTGGGATGTCATTAGAGGCCTCTGGGAGGCCTAGCTGAACCCACTGCATCTGAGGCTGACATGATGGATTGGAAAGTCACTGAATCCATTACTGCGCACGGCTTCAAAATGTAAAACCAGCGCTCTGCAGTCAATGCGCAATGGAGAGGGGAAGAGGGTGCGTGTTGACAACAGACCTGAGACACTTAGCAAGAAGAAGCGACACCCGGCAGCAGATTACATTCTTCTCTTCAACTTAGCGCTCCGAGGCGGGGACTTGGCTCAGGGGCTGTACTTTAACGAGGCTTTTACATAGGAGGGTACTGAGAGCAGTACCTCCCAGGGCTCTTCTCAGAAAGCAATGGAACTTCTGGAGCCGAGCCCAGGATACACTCAACAATTCCTTCAATTATAGAATTATTGCACGTTTTCTACAAACAACCGGTATTAATTAGTGGAGCCGTCCCACATAATTAATTACCGGTTGTTTGTTTCCGTCCCTACATCATTTGGCATGTTGATAGGTGCATTCACTTTTGTCAAAATCGGAATAGTTATATTGAAGTACTCATAAATGTTGGCATTTTTTTGTTCTTTCTGTTACTAACTGCAGATTAAATATGCACACATAATATTTGAGATAATCTTGTGAAAATAACGTGCAATAATTATCTAGTTGAAGGCGAACTATGATTTATCATGTTTATAAGGGAGCACGACCTTTCTCTATAAATGACTGAAGGTAGTCAACAGATGTTAGTTGGTGCAATTCTTATACTGATAACACAAATTGTAAATTGTGACATCACAAAATGTGTTATTTCGTATGATGTTATTCACATTTTGCATTCTATCCTATTATTTCTTCTTTATCAGTCTTGATAAAGCTGGATTTCAGCGAAACACGTGCTGGCAGTGAAGACTTTATCAGTAGGATGTAAAGATTATACACCTGCAACACAAAGGGTCAAGCACTTTTGATAATTCTAATTTGCTTTGATCATATGTATTCAAATATTCGATAATAAATTGTGTTGTTGCAGAAATAACAGAGTGTATGCCTGTCACCTCCCAAACTGCAGTTGTAGCTTGTTTTGTGTATATAATTTCCCTAAAGGGTAGCGGGGTAAGCGCCGGGCACCATACAGGTTTATCCGTTTTAGATTGTTATTTGAGAAGTATTTATTTAAGGTGGGAGTTTTTAAACATGAACTGAGAAACATTCCTATCCCTGCCCTGATGATAAAGCTATTAGAGACCGAAGAGGCAAGTCCAGGGTCATGTGTAGCCTGTGTGTGGCCTAGAGTCTTATTATAAATGAAACAACAATATACCCTATTAAACACAAGAGGTTTTTGTACAGTGCACTTCCTGAACTCGCATATCGGAAAGTGGTCTCGTATGTGATAACAAAAAAGGAGGCTCCTTAAAATAAAGTTTTGGCCAAGGATCACACAGTTTGGTCAAACAGAGAAGCAAGGATTGATCACAGATTTCCCATTTTCACACTCTGGGATTCAGCGGCTAGATGGGTATCTTTTTCTGAAAACAAAGCTAAATGCTTTTTCTTAATTCATTAGGTAAACTTTGCACTAGGACATAAGAGGGCTTCACAACAGAGTATGTGACACATTTATTTTTTGTCACGGGAAGATTTGCCGGGATTTTAACCTGGTTCCCCTTGTTACATTGTTGCCAGCTGTAGCAGTAGGCCATATTGCCTCCAGTGAAAGCTCGTCTCGTTTTGTTCTTGAGTTTCCAAGAAGACCTCATGTTGAGCCAGAGCCAAACATCTGGCTTGAGCCTGGCTCCCGCTTTCAGTGGCTCATCCACCTCTAGGTAGGAGTACCACACTACCATACATTAGACTAGAGGGCGGTGATCTCACAGCCAGGTGATACACTGGCCAAATGGCCAGATTTACCACTGACATGGTGAGAGAATGAAACATTTCTGTAATATATCTCTGCTGAAGTGTTACTGTTACTGCTTGGCAGTGATAAGCTCCACCTTCTCCTCCCAATCCCATCCAAGAGGCCGGTATTTTTATAAAAATTAGGACTCCCAGGTTTATAGTATTTTTTATTTTATTCTATCAGGATCCATATTTATTTTTTGCTAATTGTATCTATGTTTATCCATATTTATTTTATGTGCGACTGAAGCTGTAACTCATATTTCACCATTTATTTACCCAATAAATGTAACCTTATATGTGGATGCCTGGCGGGTTTTAGTGCTTTGCATAGAGATTGCCACATGTGACACCTTAATACACTCACAATGAAAACATAAGCAGTGCAGTACAAACTAACCCTGGGCGTAGTTCGCGTAGTAGCACTACGCGTAGCTTCGCGAAGTGCACTTCGCACTACGCGAGCTACTCGTAGCACTACGCGAACTGCGTAGTGCGGTAGGAAATGCTGTTCGCAATGATTGCACAGTGCCGGATGCTTGTCCGCACTGTGCAATCATTGCAAACGGCATCTTGCAAAGTGCAAGCGGTCTTTTTCTGCCGCTCGAGTAGATTTGTACTCGAGCAGCAGTTTTCTCAACGCGGACTGGTAGTTTCTCATCGCGAGCGGTCGCGAGCATACGCGACCACTCGCAATGAGAAACCTGACCTCCCGCGTTGAGAATCTCGCCGGAGGTTTATTTTCCACGCTCGCGATCGGCAACTTGATGTTGCTGATCGCGAACGAGGAAAAGGTCTCGCCAGGATGTCATTTTGCTCGCTCGCGGTCGTCAACTTGACGTTGAGGACCGCGAGCAAACAAAAAATGCCCGCTACGCGTTTTTGCACTGTGCTACGTGCAATTCGCGTAGCGCGTAGTTGCGCAAACTACACAAACTACGCGAGCGGAGCGTAGTTTTCCGCCCAGGCCTAGTACAAACACATGCACACATGCAACTTTTTTAACATTCATTTGAAAATTCGCCCTTTTTATTTTTATTCACTACTTGTTAATCTAAAAACTAAAGGCCTGCTAGTCGTGGCTGACAGCAATGACCATCAGAAGACCATTTTTCCGTTTTTAATATGATTAAAGAGAAATATATACTCGGAAATAGATGGGTTTCTCTCTGTATTTATCCGTAAAATCATTGAAAACACAGAAAGGAAAGCATTAATCACAATATGGACCCCAGAGTGCTAAATATAAAGTAGTAGAAAGGCAGGTGGTGACGAGCAGAGCGATATGATAGAGTTGGGTGAGAGATTGAAAGTTCGAGCCAGGCTTGAGACTGATGTCAGGCTCTGGCTCGGCTCAAGGTCCTCTTAGACCCTTGAGGCCAAAGCGAATCGAGCTTACATGGGGCTTGTGTCTACTACATACCTGCCAACTTGAAGAACAATCTCACCATGTGAGGAGGGGGCGGGGCCTTGAATGGGTCGGGACCTCTAGCTGAGAAGTACCTAGGAGGCAATTTTGAACCCCACCCCGCCCCCAAGACCCCTCCTCCCAAAAAAATTAAAAAAACTTGTGAGGCTGGTGCCAATGTCCTGGGGTGTTTTCACACCCCTTAAAATATGTCAGCATTTTAAAGCTGTCGAAAACAAGCTAGAATACCACTATTTACTGTGGTTTTCAGCTCCCTTTCCCTGCCACCATGTGATATCGGCTCCTCACCAGAAGGCAATGTGATGGGAGCCTATACCGTGCCTTACAGGGGGGCACCCTGTGAGTTGGCAGGTATGCTACGGCCTATACTCTACACTCATGTGCCAAGAAACTTATGCAGTCTTTCTAAAGACAGTGGTCCCCAGACAGAAAATAAGTTGTGATCAATGAATATAGACCCAATCAGTGCTATATTGTGGGTATCTGTCCAGCCGGGCAGATATTTAATATGCAGTCAAAAACAATATTTACAAACAATGAACACAAAACAGTTTCAGTGGGACACAAGCCTGCATCCAACTTGGCAAGGGAAATGTACAACATAAAGTAAGGGGTTCAGGCAAGGGAAGTTGTTTGTTTCAAACACATTTCTTATAGAACAAACAAAATATATAGGGGACACCATTACGCAAAAGTTTTAAGCATTTTCACAAAGCGTATAAGGTGTACAAGGTGTCGACGGCGTTTCGATCCCTTAAGAGAATGCTGGGATCATCGTCAGGACATTATAAATGACATGCCTGTTTACATATGGCTTAAATTGCTAGAACCGTGGAAAAAAGGAAGGAAAAGGAAGGAAATTGATATCAATTTACAAACAAGGGAATGTCGGCGATCATTCAAAGTGCTCGTGAGATTGCCTCTGGTGTTGTCTCCAAGTGGGAGCGGTGAGCTCCTGAACATGAAAGCAAGCACGTGAAATTAACGTGCACTATAAATTTCTAAACTGGGTTGTGGGAAACGATAGTTGAAGAAAATGCCGACGATCAAGATTAAAGAGAGATCTGGCGAAGGTGTTGTAGGAGTGAATTTACCTCTACTAGTAGACGTGTTGTTTGTGGTAAACACAGGAAAAAAACAGAAATAGCAGAAGTGGAGAATGCGCTGTTATTTGTATCTGGGGAAGCGCAACACTGTGCAGGGGCCCAGGACGTCCTCCCTTTCTACCAACTGCATGCTTCCGGTTCCAGATGCGCACTCCCTCGCACCAATACCTGGACCATCCTTTTTAACGCTTCACACCGCAGGTCTTGTCTCTTGATTTCAGGACAGTCTGTCACTTGTCCTTGGGTAAGCCCACTCCTTGAGCGATACATGTCCCGCCACCGTCCTGGGCCCCTGCACAGTGTTGCGCTTCCCCAGATACAAATAACAGCGCATTCTCCACTTCTGCTATTTCTGTCTTTTTGCTGTGTTTACCACAAACAACACGGCTACTAGTAGAGGTAAATTCACTCCTACAACACCTTCGCCAGATCTCGCTTTAATCTTGATCGTCGGCATTTTCTACAACTATCTATTGTTTCCCACAACCCAGTTTAGAAATTTATAGTGCACGTTAATTTCATGTGCTTGCTTTCATGTTCAGGAGCTCACCGCTCACACTTGGAGACGACACCAGAGGCAATCTCACGAGCACTTTGAATGATCGCCGACATTCCCTTGTTTGTAAATTGATATCTATTTCCTTCTTTTTCCTTCCTTTTTTCCACGGTTCTAGCAATTTAAGCCATATGTAAACAGGCATGTCATTTATAATGTCCTTATGATGATTCCCAGCATTCTCTTAAGGGATCGAAACGCCGTCGACACCTTGTACACCTTATACGCTTTGTGAAAATGCTTAAAACTTTTGCGTAATGGTGTCCCCTCTATATTTTTATATTTTGTTTGTTCTATAAGAAATGTGTTTGAAACAAACAACTTCCCTTGCCTGAACCCCTTACTTTATGTTGTACGTTTCCCTTGCCAAGTTGGATGCAGGCTTGTGTCCCACTGAAACTGTTTTGTGTTCATTGTTTGTAAATATTGTTTTTGACTGCATATTAAATATCTGCCCGGCTGGACAGATACCCACAATATAGCACTGATTGGGTCTATATTCATTGATCACAACTTATTTTCTGTCTGGGGACCACTGTCTTTAGAAAGAGTTAAATTACCCAAAGGTCCCTGACTGACTGTATTTGGGTCTCCTTGTCTTTTTATAATAAGAAACTTATGCAGACCAGTAGCCTTTTACGTAATACTATCAAGATATAGAGATGCTTTTTAGTTGCTGAACTGCACAATGTGAAATTAGAAACTTGGGATCAATCCTGGCTTCCCTGCTTCACAAAATTGTGTGATCCTTGACAAATATTTACTATTACCAAGCTTCCCTTTTTTTAAAAAAAATTGTGATATACGAGGACACCTCCAAATATATAAGTTTAGGATGTATGCAGTACGAAAATGTATTGCATTTGATTTAATAGATTATAATGTTCTTTTTAAGAATCCAGGCCTCATCTTAAGGCGTACACATGATAAGTGACTTGCCCCTTAGTTCACCAATGGCACTGATGTCAAGGCAAGGGGCAGGAATGTTTAAAAGCTATCACTTTAAATAAATGCCTCTCAATGCAGTGATCTAATCAGATGTACTAAGGTGCAACCCTTCTGCATGTTAAAGAAATACACTTTTTTGAAATGTGAAGAAACTTTATCGTATTTTTACATGAGGTTTGTTGTATGTCTTACACTACAAATATTTTAGGGCTCGCCTCTAGAGCCCAGCCAGACCCTTGGCGCGGCTATCCCTGTTAATTTATTGGCTCGCCCACCTCCACTATGTGACCAAGAAAGAGATGAAAAAGTAAAAAAAAGTGAGAGAAAGCCAGAAAGAGACCTGGAAAGGGAGTAGGTGAGGAGTTGAACCGAGAGTGAATGGGAATGTGGGCGAATGTACCCTGGAAAGACAGGCGGAGAGTGAGGCACATACAGAAAAGAGATAGGGCGAAAGGAAGGGAAGTGCCGCACAGGTAAGGAGAGAAAATTAAGACATGCGTAGATTGAAAGGGGGCAGCGACAGCCTGCGAGGTAGAGGTGCAGAGACTTGTGGAGACAGTGTCACAGAGACAGTGTGAGGCAGAGCGTGAAGGGGCGGACGGAGAGCCAGAAGCCGGGATTTCCTGGGTGCTTCCCCTCCACTTGCAAGGACTCTGCGCTCCAGGAGGCTCCGGCAGACGAGAGCGTCTGGAGTGAGAGCTGTGTCCCTAGAATGCGGCCTCTGCACATTATCCACGGGGTTAAAACAAAGCCTCTCTCCACCTCCCCATCTCTACAAACATATGATTAAAACCAGCTCTTCTCTGTTGCTCTCATCTGCAGGCTGTTGGAATGTGTTAGCTGCGCCCCTCTCGAGCCCCCGAACTCCAGCACATATATCACGAGAAAGGGCAGAATGTGCCGGGTTTCAGAAGCGCTGCGGAAGAGCTAAGGAGGTAAAACAGCAACAGGTTGCGGAGCGGTGCCTGGACCTGCTGGAGGCTGCGGGCACGGGAAAGGCAGAGCTAGGACTCCAGTGTCCGGCCGACCGAGGAGCGCCCCTTCCCTCCGCTGAACTAGTCACCTCCGAGAGCACCGCGTGGGGCTGCCGTGATTGAAGTCGGATGGCTGGGGGCCACATACGAGCTGTGTGGGTGTGCACGGCTCACGCACACACCTGGAGCCAGCATCCACATCTGTCCTGCACACTGCGGGGGTGGGGCTCATCACACCGGGGTGAAGCCACGGAGCGCGCAGCCGGCAGGCTGACTCTCCGGGGGAAGGGCGGACACGCTGCAAGTTCAATGGGGGTGAGCAGAAGAACAGCACGAGAGCAGCAGCTGGGTGTAGGATGGGACAAGCAGTGTAAACAGGGACGGATGAGAGAGCGGAAACTGTGTAAGGGGGATGCCAAACAGTACAACGCCAGCGGCGATCAGTGTGAGGGGAGGCGTGCGAGCAAGGGAAAGGGTCACCCAGTTCAGTTGATATGTAGTAAAATACAGCCATAATTCGAGGTCATTGGGACCTGGTACCACTGTACCTGCTACACTGTTGATGGCTACATCTCGGAGAACACCATCAAAGATTAGAAGCGTGATGTGGCAGGGCACGGGGTACCCCAGGAGCGGACTGCGCCGGAGGACTGACGGACAGGGGCAGGCAGAGTGAACTGAAAGGATCAGGCTGAGGAACCATCTATAGAGGAGAGTGTGGGTGAGGGGCTGACAAACAGGACAGCAGCAAGAGCAGGTAGTGTGAAGGGCGGGGCCAGTAATGAGACTGACGTCCATGAGCCCATCAGGGACAGGCACTGAGGTGCTGCCAAAAGCATACAGTATGAAGTGATCGTAGCAGGGGTGGCCAGGAAAATAGGACATCAGCAGGAGGTGCCATCCTCAGCAGGAGGTGCCATCTCATAGTGAGAAGGGAGGGGAGCGCACCATCGGGGAAATGAATTACGCAGAGAAAAAAGTGAAAGGGATGAACCACCAGGAGTAGGCTATTAACACAGGACGTTCTGTGACTGAGATCCCACGAAAAGCAGGCTACTAAAAGGCAAAGGACTGAGATGCCAACAGGCGTAGGCTAGTGTATGAAAAGGTCTGTGACTGAGGTACCACCGGGAGCACAGATTCAAAAGAGAAGGTCTGTTATTGATGGGCCACTGACAGCAGGCAGTGGATGAGGTGGGAGCAGGCAGGGAGAAGAGGAAGGTCTTGTGGTGAGATACCATGAAGAGCAGACGGTGCGAGAGGCAGTTCCCGGGGAGAAAGGAAACAGGAGGTATGAGATGGACGGGCAAGGGCAGATATCAGGAACAGCAGGTTCTGGTAAAAATGGTGATAGGATTGACAGACAATATCAATAACAAGTACTGAGTGGGAAACATCTGGGAGCCACATACCATGAATATCATGAAATATGAAGACGGAGGTGTGAGACGGGGTGCGATCAGGGCTAGGTAGCGTAAGAGAACTATGATCTAAAGAATACACCACCTGAGACTGACAAACTAACAGGCGCAGGTATTAATGGCATGTTACTGGCATAGGTAAAGCGCACAATCCGCCGTTGGTATGGTATCGCGACGCTGTCTGTGGTCCTCGGTGAGTTTCCAGTCGGTCCCGGGCCCTCCATTGCCGACAGACTTTTGAATCAACTTGTGAAGATGCGCTTTCAGTAGTGTGAATAGAAATGCAGCGCGGAGTACAAGCCGAACTTCCAAAACCGCCTCGCTGCAAACCGTCCCTCTGCTACTTGTTAACACTTCAGCAGTTGCTGTCAGAATGAGATACTATGAGGATAGAGTGTGGTGAGGTATAGGTCTTGGTAAAATAACCATCAAAGGCAGGCAGTGTGAAGAGAACAGTGCCTTGATGGGCAGTCATCACTCACCTCTGTCGCTGGAGATGAAGAGGGCATGCTGCGTGTGCAATATGAGCGCCCAGCATAGTATGCTGGGCGCCCCTGCCGTGGGAGCCATGGCCGTGCCGGGCTGTGGCGCCAGGAGCCGGCAGGGGCAGCACTTTGGGATGCAGTCTTGAAGTTCTCCGCTGCCCACGCGCCGCCGAGCGAGCCGCCTGCAGGAAGCACCACGACTACTGCTCCGCTAGACAACTCCAGCTGCACAGCCCGGTCAGCGCGCGCGACCCTGTAATCTGCGCGGCCATTGGCGCTCGCGGCGCGCGCCCGTCCCGCAAGAGAAAGGCGCCCAGCCATTGGCCGGCGCCGCGCTGCCCCGCCTGCCGCGGTCTCCGCTCTCCTGTCACTTCCAGCTGATGTGTCTAGTGCTGGGACCCGGCGAGGCCCGGGACAGTCATTTACTCTCTTGCAGCAGCTAATTAAGGCAACGTTTTCGAGACAGTTTGTGGCTTTTCTTCAAGGTTATAGCCGACTGGTTCTTATTGTCTTAACTGCGGTGTATGGAGAGGCTCTAAAACTTTAAACCGTTTACTAAAATATATGTTTTTTTTCCAAACTCATGTGTGCCGAAGTGCTTGCGTACTGACAGATGTTTCTAGTTAGGACCGTCATGCCTGTTCTCAAGTTAAACCGAACTTATAATTACATATCTATGTGCGCAGCCAAAGACGTTCAAGGCACTCGTCGACGGATCTATACAAACACCCCTCTCCAAGCTTTAAACTGCAGGCGCTATGCAAGCTCCTCTCTTCCCTTTCATATGAGCTATACAATTACGCACCGCCCTCCCTGACATTAAACTCTAGGAGGTAAACAAGGCCTCATTTCCCGATTTCAAAATCTAGGAGCTATACAAGCATTCATCTCCAAACTTTTAATTCCATGAGCTGCACAAGCGCCCCAATTCCGACTTCAAACCACAGGATATACAACTATCACTCTCCCGACTTTAAACCCCAAGAGCTATAAAAGCACCCAGCTTCGAAATGTACAATGTAGGGGCTATGTGTCGCATCCCTCATCCAAATATCTTAAGCAATAGCCAATCCAGCGTGAAATGGGCACTAGTGCCAGGAATAAAATAACCCTTGGCTGCTGCTTGAATAATAAAATACAACAATAAGTAGGGTTCAGTGGCCCCTCGGGGCCGCGGTGTCACTGCACCTGCTTTACCACTGGAAGCTACGCCCCTGATATGAAAGTGTGCCATCGGAAACATTGCCTCTTGCAAACAAAAACACGGCGCAGTGCTCTATGGGGGTATGAACACCATAAATCACTCTCAGCAAATGCAAGCAGAATTTATACACAGAGTACAGAGGCAAAGGCACATCTGTCAAGCGCGCAGGCTTGCAACATCTTCACCACCTGTGCCTGCAAGCCTCTTTCCTGGCCAGGTTTACAGAGTCTTTCATCCTCCAGTACTTTATAGATACTCGGCGAGACCTTCCTTTATAGTAAAAACGTGTCTAACTAAGCTAAGCTGCCAAGGGCCCGCCCTGGTCGGCAGCGTTCAAAGCGGAGCACGAGCCCTGCATCCCATTTCTCCCTCCCCACCGCGCCCTCAACTGAGGCAGTTGGAGTTTGGAGCAGTCTGTATTGGGGAAAATTTCAATGCCGCCAGTAGCACTTGTTTTAGTGGAGCCGGAACACCCCATGAAGCCAAGAATGGGTATTGTGACCCATAGTCTGCCCTTTCCTTCAGGCAAACTCAAAACAGCGCATTCCTTTCCATCTCCCGGCACGCTCTCTTTAAGGGGAGATTTCGATGCCACCTCTGAATGGGTCTTTCTTGTTTTGACAGTAGTAAGGGGACCAGAGTGCATTCAGATCTTTTGAAACTTACCTATCTGCTGTGGCAGCTCTTACTGTCCAGGAACACTGGGGCACGCAGCGCCCTCTTTTACTGGCTTGCTATTGTGGAGGTGGGGGCAGGGGCTAGTGCAACAATTCTGTTAACGTTACCTAACGTCATAGTGCTTCATTTACTGACCTCGGGAGGATGGAAGATAAAGTCGGCCTTGACGTGCAGACCACAGCAGATGTCAGCGACGAGCATTTAACACCGTCTCATTTTGTCCTGTCGCGAAACTTTCAGGCACTCACGCTCTGACATTTCTCAGGTTGGCGCAGAGTAAGGCCCCGAGGTGACTCTGGAAGGGATGGTGAGTGCACCAGGTCTTTTAAAATTGCAAGACGTGTGAGGCAGGGGTGCGTTCTTGCCCCCTTTTTATTTGCACTCTACACCAATGGTGTAGAATCTGCACTGTTGGGCTCTACTCCGGATGTCCCTTATATTAACTCGATACAAAAGGGGATGATGGACGGAACGTTTGAGCCAATCAAACACTCACCCCCAGTCAACTGATCTGGGTTTAATCCATCATCATTCTTTAGCTCACTCCACCACCCCAGTTCAGACATGGCCATATGCAAATCAGTCTGACCCTGTGCCTCATGGGAACAGTCCAGCCCGAACTGCCAAGCCATGTCTTCCCTGGACCGGAAACAAGCATCCTAGGACCGGTTTCTGGCATTTCAGCCGTCATCAGCCAGGCTTGCTTGAATCCAGTGGCAAAGTGAGCAAGGGACCCACGTCTGGGCATACCCCCGCCAACTTAGGGCGACCAAAGCGATACAAAAGGGGATGATGGACGGAACGTTTGAGCCAATCAAACACTCACCCCCAGTCAACTGATCTGGGTTTAATCCATCATCATTCTTTAGCTCACTCCACCACCCCAGTTCAGACATGGCCATATGCAAATCAGTCTGACCCTGTGCCTCATGGGAACAGTCCAGCCCGAACTGCCAAGCCATATCTTCCCTGGACCGGAAACAAGCATCCTAGGACATGAACACCGTTGTTCCTGTTTAAAAAAGGCTGCTCTTGACCAGAACAAACATTACTCTACTCTTGTGAGACAGTAAAAAAATTCATGGTTTTTGGACAAAATATAGATTTAAAAATATCAGGAGGCATTAATGTTAGAAACGAAATATTGCGATACACAAATATCGTGATGCACAAATATCGTTGACAAGAATAGCATTTTTTGAGGTAAGCAATACGGTTTTAAATAATATGGATGTTGTTAATATCATTTTCAATAATATAGTGGTAAAAAATGTCATTTTTTAATTATTTGAATGTGTTTTAATTGACATTCATTTTATGTGGTATTACTGTTCATATAAAGATTGTTTTTTTAAATATAGTTTGTAATTTTAAGTGATTTCGAATTTTTTATCAATTGTTTTTATAGTAATGTATTGTGTGGTAGCAGGTGTTGGGTTTATAGGGGGATAGGGTGAATAATTAATTAGGAGATAATGAAATAATTATTACTTGTTAATGAATTATTTAATTGATTTTAATTATGTAATATATGGAATCCTTATTTATTTTACTTATACTCTAGTTGCAAGTTGCTAGGTTTGTAGGGGTCTAGGATGGGAAGTTAATTAAGTAATAACGAAAGAATAATTTATTAATAATAGTTAATTGATTATTTAATCAATTTTTAATTAGGTCAAATATGGAATGCTGGTTTATTTTTCTGATATTTTAGTTGTGGGGTGCTAGGTTTGTAGGGGTATAGGGTGGGAAGTTAATACATTAATAATCCAATAATGATTAATTATTATTTGTAAATTAAATATTTAATTGAATTTAAATATTCAAATTATGAAATACTTATTTATTTTAATTATATTTTAGTTGTCATCTGCTAGATTTGTTTGAGTCCAGACTAGGAAGTTAATTAAGTAATAATTAATACAAAAATCATTATTTTTTGTTATTTCATTATTTGATTGTAAGTATCTAAATTATGGAATTCTTATTTTTTAAGTTATATTTTAGGTGCAGGCTGCTAAGTTTGTAGTAGTATAGGGTGGAAAGTTAATTAATTAATAATTTAATAATAATTATTTTAATAAATAGAAATTATGTAAAATGAATAAAGGTTTTCAATTTCTTATTACACACACATATATATACATAAATATATATAATTCATATATAATGCAGATTAATAATTTTTATATCAACAGTTTAATATTTATTCTACGTTCATTGTCTTATTTATATATGTAATGTGTTTCAAGTGAAGCACTTTCCCTTCTCTTGTTTACACTGCAGTAGGAAAAGTAAAATTACCATCTTTATAATTCAACACTTTCCCTACTGTTGCACTGTTTGGAGTGGGAATAAATAGTAAATATCACCGCTCCAAAATCCAGCGCGTTTCCTACTGCGACAGACTGGAGTGGGAATAATACATTTTATCCCTCCAAAGTCCAACACTTTCGTTACAGTTTTGCTGCCTGGAGTGGGAATAGTGAATTTCACCCCTCCGAAATCCAACACTTTCCCTACTGTTGCAGTCTGGAGTGGGAATAGTAAATATTATCATTCCAAAGTCCAACACTTCCCCTACAGTCGTACTCTGTGGAGTGGGAACAGTAAATCTTAGTCCTCCAAAATCCAAGACTTTCCCTAATGTTGCACAGACCGGAGTGGGACTAGTACATTTTACCCCTCCAAAGTCCAACACTTTCCCTACTGTTGCATAAACTAGAGTGGAAATAGTACATTTAATATTCTTAGACTTCAATAGGTTTGATAATGTTGGTTAAATAGATTTTATAGCATTAATTGTTCTATTTTTTATCTGTACTTTATTTGTTTTAAAAATAATATATTAATGATTATAGTATCTTTTGTATATGCGTCTTTTGGATTTTTCAATTTTTAATATTTATTGTGTACATTAGTAAATATAATTTTTCTTATTCAGGTTTTTATAATTTTAATGGTTTTATTGTGTGTGTTTGATATACATATATATATATATATATATATATATATATATATATATTCCTGCTGCAGAGTACAAAAGCACAGCACTCACGCGAAACTGCTAAACCCAGGTTTTATTCGGGTTCACCAAGCACAAAAAGACGCGTTTCGGCGACTGCCTTTGTCAATATTACACGGCAGCCTGAGACAGCGTTGTTTAAATAAACATGTAGCCAGTTCATTGGTGGTTCATATGCAATCAAAATAAATGAAGGACTGTTACGATGGACATAGAAAACATTTCGGCCATCTTTAAACATGCAACTTGAAATCATTAGTGCATGTCTATACAGGTAAATGCTTCTAATTAGCTATACATATATACACGTATATACAGATATTCATTAATTTACATCTTGCCCTGAATGGGCTATCGCTGTAAACAAGTCCATACCTCATATTTAGGTCATTATTCACAATTGTGTAAATAGAGCATAATTCCGCCCTGAATGGGCTATTAAATCCGCTGCCCAATTGATGCAATGCCAAATCATTCCATTATGATTGAATATATAATACCAGCTCATTCACCCATCACCAGAACTCGGAAAACAAAATAAAAATTCAAGGTCCTAAATATACAGGGAGACCCCTCCAAACAAAACTAGAGAAAATAACCAAAAGATTATATCTAAGAACAAAGATATAACCAATGGGCTACCAAAGAAAACCAAAAAAGCTAAAAGAAAATCTATTTGCTTCACTAAAGCACTCTTTGCATCATATATGTACATGTAATCCAGAATCCATTGATTTCATTATTTACAATTATTTACAATCATTTACAGTTATTCACAAATGCACAGCCAATTCCTCTCCACCATTGAGTCCCTGAGGTATTTTAGTCTGAATGTCAATAATATATCTGGACTCAAGTCTTCGGAGTTTAAGTTGTCTATCTCCTCCTCTTATGTTTCCTGGCACATGGTCCAAACAGAAATAGCGCAACAGATCCCTGTTGCTCCTATGATGGCTTTCAAAATGGCGGGCCACTGGATAAGTTACATCCTTGGTGGCGATCGCTCTCATGTGCTCTAGGATCCTGATTTTGGTAGGATGTATAGTACTCCCAATGTACCGAAGCCCACACGGACATACTAAACAGTACACCGTGTGGCTGGTGTTACAATTCATACATTTTTCAATTTTTTTAGGAGTCTTTATACCTGGTACTTCATATGTCAGGACCTTGTGACTACTTTTGCACGCCTTGCACTTTTTGCAAGGATGAAAGCCTTTGATCTGATTAAAACATGAATCACTTCTTCCTTGGGAATAGTGACTCTGTACCAATTGATCTATTAAAGATCTGGCTTTTCTAAATGACAACTGGGGGCTCTAGCCAGATCCTCCCCAATGACTGGATCAGATTTTAAGATATGCCAGTTCTTGCTCAGTATTTGTCTCAGATCATTTGAATTGCTGGAAAAGTTGGTAATCATCCTACAATCTGTAGTTTGAGATGATCTAGCTTGCTCTTTCCTCTGTTTAGTTCTCAATATACCACGTATCAGTTCTGTTCTATCCTTCGTGTCTACCTTATTTTTGGCACTAAGTAGAACTTCACTAGAGTATCCTCGTGTGTGGAATCTGGCTGTGCTTTCATTAGCTGCTGCTTGAAAATCGCACTCTCTGGTGCAGTTCCTCTTTATCCTCAGCAGCTCGCCATATGGGATGCTATGAATTAGTTTATCCATATGACAGCTGCTGGAATGCAAGACAGAATTACCTGCCGTAGGTTTCCTATGTAAAACTGTACACAATTTATCTTCTGAAACAAAAACCCGCAAATCCAGAAAGTTTACGGAGGTCTTACTTATTTCTCCACTGAACTTGAGATTGAGATTGTTAATGTTCAGAACATTGACATACTCTACAGCTGACTCAATTGTGCCGTTGTATATGATGAACAGGTCATCAATATACCGGTTCCAGCTGACCAATTTATTGGTCCATACATCATTGGCATCCGACCAGGCCACCCGCTTCTCCCACCAGCCTACGAAAAGATTCGCATAGCTGGGGGCGAAGCAGGTGCCCATGGCCGTGCCTTGCATCTGTCTGAACAATTGCTCCTGAAAAAGGAAAATGTTGTTAGTTAAACAATACATGACAAATTCAAGAATCATACAATTATGTTCCATATACTTTATGGAGCGTCCTTTCAAAAAGTATTCAATAGCCGCCAGGCCCTTACTGTGTTGAATACTTGTATACAGACTGGAAATGTCTAAGGTGATCATGACAAAATTAGGTTCCCAGGTAATGCCTTCAATCATTTAAAAAAAATCTTTTGTGTCTTGGATATACGAGTTCAGTTCAATAACAAAATCAAACAGAAAGAAATCAATAAACGTGGACATGTTTTCTGTTAAACACCCTTCGAAGACACAATCGGACGCCCAGGGGGGTTCACACTGTCTTTATGTAGTTTTGGGAGGTGATAAAAAGTCGGAATAACTGGATGTTTGCAGTCTAGATACTTAAATTCATCAGTGTCCAACATACCTTTCTGCTTCCATTTTCTTATGAGCTGTCCATACGTTTCGATACTGTTGGAATATTCTTTCATGGTGATCCGGCTATAATTTGAGGTGTCATTAAGCTGATGGAGTGCTTCCTTACAATAATATTCTGATGTTAGCAACACAACATTACCTCCTTTGTCTGAAGGTTTACAGACAATAGTTCGATCTCCTTGTAGATCTTTGATAGCTTTTCTTTGGAGTTCGGTGATGTTACAGTAGTTCTACAATTCTCCTCCTTCAATCTCAGCTTCATTAGGCCTTTAGTTACTTGATCAGTAAATACATCGATGGCATCATGTGGCATTTGTGGGACGAATTTGGATGTCGGTTTAAAAGGACTTCTTGGACTCTCTTGCGTTATGCTTTCACTGACATCCTGTAGTGCCAGATAGTCCGTATTATGGTTCAAATTCGGATCCGACATGGTCGTAGTACCTTCTGCTTGCAGTTCCTCCAAGATTGCCACTGTTCTTAGATCATGACTAGTTAAGAGTTCCATTCCCATATTTTGGGTCTGCACTGGTCTGATGGGATTTCTGGGGCCTTGCAGTTTAAAGAACTTCTGTAACTTCATTTTCCTAACGAATTTGTAGAGATCAATTCTTGTCTGCGTGTATTCCAACTTTTTCGATCGACAAAATGATAATCCCAATTGCAGAACTGCCTTCTCGTCATCCGTTAGAGTCCTGGGCGTTAAATTAACAATGGTCAGTTTGTCAATGTCCATTATAGGCGCCTGGCTCCCCGTTTGCTCCTTGTCACTCTCAGTGAAGCAATGCTGGTACTTGTGCCAGCCACCTCTCCTCGTCGGGCGTTTCTTTTTGTTGGTTCTGGGGGTTTGCCTCTACTCCCTCTCCCCCACGTTTGTCTGATTACACGAAACTCCTCGTGAAAAGGGGCCAATGGTTCATTGCACGCTTGTTGTACCGCTGTTTGGTCACCAGGCTGCTCAGAGTCTGTAACATCCGATTCAGATGTCTCCACCTGTACCGCTACTTGCTGATTTTTGTTGTCTTGTAGCTGTCGCCGGGGTGCGTCAAATTTTTTTGCGAATGTTAGGACCCGCCCTAACTCATAGTCTTGGGCATCCCTTTCAAATTTGTCTTGTTTGCGTTGTTTGATTTTTTGTTCATATTTAGTCAAACGCTTTTTCATTGCTACAGTAAGCTCCTCCACTTTATTTTTGTCAGCATGTGTAGCCAGTTCACTTTCCAGAATGCTGATTTCCTCCAGGGCTCGAGCGCGATCGCTCCAGGCAAATTTCACCAAAATTCGCAACATGCCCTGAGAGGAATGGGCCATGTGTTCTGCCCATTCTTCAAGCAGCCTTGGATCCGGATTTTCATAGGCTGGGACCGTATAGATCCTCAGCCCTCTTGGTACTCGCTGCACATCAATGTAGTGTTGGAGAGATGTGGCCTCCCACCATTTACGAGTTTCTCTCTCGTAAAGCCTTTCAAGTTTTTGAAATTTCATCCTTAAGTCATCTCCCCCTTGTGCAGCGCCTCCAGTTTCGTTTCTCTGGGTGTCTCCCTTTCTTTTAAAAATATCAACCGCTGCCTCGCGGCGTGCCGCATCGCTAAACATGATGGTGAGCACTTCGTTTGGCTCTTACTTTATGCTAAAGTTTCCCTCGTTCTGCCGTTTTAATTCGAAAAGCGCTGTGCGCTATGATTTTTCAACGTGGTATCGTGGCATTGCTCTCGACTCTGGATTAATGCGAAGTCTTCGATTTCAGGCCATATTGTAATGTCAGTTACCGTCTCAGGGCTCGGGCTTCGGCACCGGCTCCAATCCGTGCTGTCACTCGTAGAACGCGCACCTTACGGTTTCCGGCGTTCTAATCCTTAATGCCTTTCATGAGGTTCGCAACCAGCGGAGAGTCATAATCCAAGCCTGTATGGCTACGGCGGTGCAGGGATAATTAGTTGCTGCTCACTCAATTCCACCACGGTCCCTGCACTCTCGAACGGGTGCTTCACGCGTGTTGGTGAAACCACGCACAATATTCCTGCTGCAGAGTACAAAAGCACAGCACTCACGGGAAACTGCTAAACCCAGGTTTTATTCGGGTTCACCAAGCACAAAAAGACGCGTTTCGGCGACTGCCTTTGTCAATATTACACGGCAGCCCGAGACAGCGTTGTTTAAATAAACATGTAGCCAGTTCATTGGTGGTTCATATGCAATCAAAATATATGAAGGACTGTTACGATGGACATAGAAAACATTTCGGCCATCTTTAAACATGCAACTTGAAATCATTAGTGCATGTCTATACAGGTAAATGCTTCTAATTAGCTATACATATATACACGTATATACAGATATTCATTAATTTACATATATATATATGTATATATAGTGTTAATTAATAAAAATATTTATTTTACATTATATTACTGTTAATAATATTTATTAGTAGGAATATCTATCTATCTATCTATCTATCCATCTATCTATCTATCTATCTATCTATCTATCTATCTATCTATCTATCTAGAAATTTTCTTATTCTCCAATTGCCCTTCCCAGAGTTAAGAACAGGCTCCAACTATATATATATTCACTGAAAAAACCATAGGTTTCAGGGGTGTTATAGTTAGTTGGACATTTCACTCGTACAAAACCATAGAAATTCCGCCGTTATAGTTAGTTCAGCTAACTATAACACGCGCCCGCAATGCACTGCTGATGATGTCACATATTACATCATTCATGACATGGTCAGTGACATCACTGGTGACATCTCAAATGACATCACTGATGACATCACTGATGACATCATCCACGTGAAAATCTGATGCACCTCCTCACACTCTAACATAACCTTTGATACACCCACTGTAAAATACAGTCTACCATTTTCGTAACCATCGACACACCAATACCAGTTACTACATACGCACTCACTGATTCCTAGGTCTACACACACATCCACTCATTCACCCATATAATCACTCATACATGCAGTCACTCATCAATACAACACTATCATAAGCACTCATACACCTATACAGACACTCACACACCCCCACTCATCCAGAGTTACTCACACACCTAGTCAGTCATGCAAAGAATCAATCACACTTCCATTTACTGACCTATACAGTTATACACACACCACATCACTTATTCAAACAGAAACAAACGCATACTTACTCTCTTATACAATCACTGATACAAGTACACACTCATCCATACAGCCACTCTCGCAATCACTGACTCTCATGTATAGTCATTTATATACTCCAACTCTCACATACACTGCCTTTTACATATGTAGCTACTTGGACGTGTACCACTGAGACATCCATTCACTCACCAACACACCCATACACACACTCACCCACCCATTCAGCTGTTTCCACATGCACTCTTGAACCCATACACCCAGTGAATCAACCACTCAAACATCTATGCACAGAGTCACACACCTCCCATCCACCCACATACACACTCAGGCACCCATACAAATACTCAGGCAACCAATCGATAACCCATATAGACACTCATGTAGCTACTGACCAACCCATGCAGCAGCTTATACAACAACAGACATACTGATACAGACATTCACACAGTTTAGTCACTAACCCATGCATTCAGTAAGACACATGCAATCACTCACTTAAACAGTCAGTCACGCACCTACTAAATCCTCCATCCAGACACTTATACACCCACTCATTCTTCAATACACCTTGGCATATACATAATACATATTTAAACTTTAAAGAAACACACAGTCACTGGATGATGTCATCAGTGATGTCATCAGTGATGTCATTTGAGATGTCATCAGTGATGTCATCAGTGATGTCACTGACCATGTCATGAATGTTGTAATATGTGACGTCATCTGCAGTGCATTGCGGGGGCGCGAGTTATAGTTAGCTGAACTAACTATAACGGCGGAATTTCTATGGTTTTGTACCAGTGAAATGTGCAACTAACTATAACCTCCCTGAAACCTATGGTTTTTTCAGTGAATTTCTAAGGTTTTTTAAATGCTAATTTCTAACTATAATGTGCCTGAAACCTATGGTTTTTTCAGTGAATTTCAATGGTTTTTTAAATGCTAATTTCTAACTATAACGTCCCTGAAACCTATGGTTTTTTCAGTGAATTTCAATGGTTTTTTAAAAGAAAATTTCTAATTATAATGTGCCTCAATCCTATGGTTTTCTCAGTGAATTGCTAAGGTTTTATAAATGCTAATTTCTAACTATAACATCCCTATTAAGTCCCCTTGAATCCTGAAGGTCCCTGGTGGCCAAGTAGCCCACCAGGTACCTCCAGTAAGCGCCACAGAGCTGCGTTGCAGAGAGGTGTTCCTAGGCCACGCCCCTTTTTACACTACGCTGCAAACGCGGCTTCTGGCGCACTGCTGCTCGGACGATGAAGTCCACTTGTGTCCTCAGGTCCTTAGGACACAAGAGGACCTCATCGCCCCACCAGCAGTGCACCAGAAGCCGCGTTTGCAGAGTGGTGTAAAAAGAGGCGTGGCCTCGGAGCACCTCTCTGCAACGCAGCTCTGTGGCACTTACTGGAGGTACCTGGTGGGCTAGTTGGCCCTCAGGGACCCTCAGGATACAAGGGGACTTAATCCCCCAATTTACAACTCGCCAGGGGGTGTGTTTGCACACTTGTAATATCAGGCCTTGCCCCCTCCCTGCACCACTGTGCAAACGCGCCCCCTGGCGCGTTGTAAATTGGGTGATTAAGTCCCCTTGAGTCCTGAGGGTCCCTGGGGGCCAACTAGCCCACCATGTACCTCCAGTAAGCGCCACAGAGCTGCGTTGCAGAGTGGTGTAAAAAGGGGGCGTGGCCTTGGACCACCTCTCTGCAACGCAGCTCCCTGGCGCATACTGGAGGTTTCTGGTGGGCTAGTTGGCCCCAAGGGACCCTCAGTTTTCAAGGGGAATTAATTCCCCAACTTACAACGCGCCAGGGGGCGCGTTTGCAGAGTGCTGCAGGGAGGGGGCGGGGCCTCCGGCACGATGCCGGCTTTTTTTTCTTTCAGAAGGGGGGCTGTGTGGCACCCCTTCTTTTCCCATTTTTGGGGCCCTGGAAACCCCATCCCCCAGGGCCTGACCCCTATTTAAAAAAAAAATAATAATAAACGGGAAGGGGGCCGCGTGGCCCCCCCTCCCAAGGCCAATTTCGGTCCCGGGGACCCCATCCCCCGGGGCATGGCCAGACTTTTTTTTTTTTTAATTTTATTTATTTATTTGGAGGGGGGCCGCGTGGTCCCCCTCCTCAGGCCAATTATGGCCCCGGGGACCCCATCCCCCGGGGCCGGCCTTTCCTTTTTTAATTTTTTTAAAATTTTTGTCACAGGGAAGGGGGGCCGTGTGGCCCCCCTCCCGGGCCACTTCTGGCCCCGGGGACCCCATCCCCCGGGGCCTGGCCGCTCCGTAGGGGACCATGGGGGGAGCCCCAATGCCCCCACGGTCCCTGCCGGCTCACCGCCTCCTGCGGGAGCCGGCATTGCTTTTCCACAATGGGAGCTGCTGACATGCAGCTCCCCTTGTGGAAAAGCAATCCTGCTTTGCTTCGTTGAAGCGAGAGCAGGTTTTCCTGCTCTCGCTTCAATGAAGCAAAGCAGAGTTTGCTATGACAGGGCGGGAGCCGCACGGCTCCCGCCCTGCCATAGCAAACAGCAGTGTCCCGGGGGTGGGCACCCCGGGACACTGCAGGAGCCGGCCCTGGGGGGAGGTGGTCCCCAGGGCCATCAAGGGCTCCAGGAGGGGGGCCGCATGGCCCCCCTCCCTGTGTCAAAATCGCCCTGGGGAGGTGGTGGTCCCCGGGGCTAGGGGTCCGTTACGGACCCACAAATTTAAAAAAGTATGTGCCCCGGGGAGGTGGTGGTCCCCGGAGCATGTGGGGGGGCTTTTGCCCCCCCACACATCTATTTTTAAAAAAAAACTAGAGCCCCGGGGAGGTGGCGGTCCCCGGGGCTGCGGGGGGCCATGTGCCCCCCGCATCCAATTAACAATGCCCGGGGAGGTGGCGGTCCCCGGGGCTGCGGGGGGGCCGCGTGCAAATAATCAGCATAGCCCCGGGGAGGTGGCGGTCCATGGGGCTGCGGGGGCTCCTGCGGGCCCCCGATATTATTTTTTGGTCAATGCTCCCGGGACCTGGCCCACCCGGAGGCCTCATTAAAATGAAGCACGAGAGCCCGCTTCATTTAAAAAAAAATTTCGGCAGGATTCGCGACCCCAACGCAAATTTAGCCAAAATTACAAAAAAAAAATGCTTTTTTTGGCCCTGGGGGTCCTTGTGGGACCCCCTGAGCAGGCCTAGGGGGTCAGGGTGTTTCTATCCTGCCCCCTTTTCTTCATTTTACACTTTGTTTCACTGTTTTCTTGTGACTCGGTTCTACCGAGTCACAAGATGGCTGCCAACACTTCCTGGTTTGGAGTGTTGGCAGCCAATCAGAGTGAAGTTCGTGCTCGGGAGGGTTAGCGAACCCTCCTCGACCACAGATATCAAAACTTTTTCTTTTTCTAATTTCTCAGCAACTACTGAATGGATTTACACCATTTAACAAAAAGGGCTCTTTCTGAACCAAGGGCTACTTTTTTGCCAAATTTGGTGTAATTCCGTTCAGCAGTTCGGGCTGTAGCTTTGTCTAAAGTTTCCTATGGAAATTAACATGGGGAAAACGCGTTTTGGGACCCCCCTTTTTTCTCAGCCCCCGCGTTACAAATCACCCCGAAACTTTCAAGACAGGAGCTGACCGGAGCGCCCCACTAGTTTTGAAAATTTCGCGAAGATTCGTCAACCGGTGCCAAAGTTATTGGGGAAAAAAATATATATATATATATATATATATATATATATATATATATATATATATATATATATATATATATATATATATATATATATATATGTATATATATATATATATATATTGCAGGCTCCGTCTCCAAACATCCACTGCACTCGGACAGACGAACGCGGACCCAAAGTTCTTTGTGCAATATGTTTATTTTGTGCCCTGCATCTCCGCCATGACGCGTTTCAGCCCCACCTGGGCCTTGATCACATGACGCGTTGCCATTTGTTTAACCCCTATTTAAAGTGCAAGTGCAAAACGTAGCAGTCAGGTGACCGCTAGTAGACATGGAAAAAATACTACATGGTAATAATACCACCATGAGTGCTGACACAACAAAGAGATCACCTTGTGCAAAGTAAGCATACATTTGATATAAGTAATAAATACATTGAATGTAAATTATATTCATAAATATATATAAAAATGTTGCAAAATGACGGTTCATTTAGATATAAACAAAATATATGGTAATTGATATTTAAAATCTTTCAAAAACATTCAAATGATCAGAATTGCATTAACAGATAATTTAAAAATACCATTAATCACATCCGCCTTGTTTTGGTCATTAATTGGTGTCAATCTTATTAGTACATAAAGGTATACACATGTTAAAAAGTCTTCAACTCTTCGGGAACTCCCAAAAATCATATATAATTGTTCTAAAAGCGCAGTTTTACCCTTTTCATAACTATGATAAAATCACACGCTACATGGTTACCTGTTCTTTTGATCCTTGTGTCTTATTGCACTTAATATAATACGGCCCCAGTGGGCCAATCCTATTTCCATGTATACACAGATTATATAAATATTGTGCAAATGTGCAAATAATAATTTATATCACCAATAAAATCTATGAGTTCTAAAAAAAGTGCTTTGTGCCTTGATTTACAGATAAAAAAGCAGATTCTTATAGCTATAGGGTTGTGAAATGTTCTGGCTGACCAAGGGAAGTGGTGAGGGAAGTATTGATTACCAACTGTGCATATGCACATCTCATTGTGTGGAATCAAATTGACAATGCTATAGATCGTATAGTGCAAATATCTAGACATATTATGCTCATCTACTGTAAACAAGTAAAGAAATCCTCACTCGCATTCAACCCTGCCGGTGCCTTTGTGTCTAATTCCAATATATAACTGGTTTCTAACAAACGAAGTTGGGCCTCACGGTTTCCTCCCCTTCTTAATGGGGGATGGAGTCAATCACAAAGTACAGTAGATTAGCTGGATCACTATCATGCCTATCCTCAAAATGCCTTGCCACTGGATAGGCTTGATCCTTATTAGTGATTGCTCTTATGTGCTGGAGTATCCTTTTATGAGCTGGCAGTTTAGTACTGCCTATATATCTTAAGCCACACGGACACTCCAGCACATAAACCGCAAACTCTGTTTTGCATGTTAGTCTTTTGCTAATCGGTATAGGATCTACCTTGAACGGGCTGATGTAACTTTTCCTATTCTGAGCAAATTTGCAAGCTTTGCACGTCGGGCATTTGGTAAAGCCTTTGTATGAGGTGAGCCAATTAGCAGGTGGTCTAAGCTCTACACTATTTCTAACTAGACTGTCACCCATTGACCTTGCTTTTCTGAATGTCAGTTCTGGTTTTTTAGGCAAGCATTTACCCACCACAGGGTCACTGTGCACCAAGTTCCAATTTTTATTTAATATTTTCCTTAGCGCTTGGTGCTGCTTATTGTAGGTTAGGATTATTCTACAGGGTTGTTCTAAATGATCCAAACCAGTATCCTGTCGATTGGTTTTGATTGTTAACGCCTGTGTTCTGGTGATTGACCTAGTTTTGTTAATGGCCCTTTCAATAGTTTTAGAGGAGTATCCTCTTTCTAGAAATCTCTTCCTACTTGCTTGCTGTGCTATTTGACAATCCTCTTCACTGCTGCAGATACGCTTTACCCGCAGCATCTCTCCATATGGGATGCTCTCTATTAAGTGGCGCGGGTGATGACTCGCGGCGTGCAGCAGTGTGTTACCAGCAGTAGGTTTGCGATATAATCTAGTTGCAATGTTATCATTCTTGATGTAAACCTCCACATCTAAAAAATAAATGGAACTTTTACTGATATTTGCAGTAAACTGGAGGTTCAACTGATTGTCATTGATCTGTTCAATGAACTCAAGAGCTTGTAACTCCGAGCCCCTCCAAATAAGGAACACATCATCAATGTATCGCAGAAATAGGGGCACATGCTGATCAATTATATTCTTAAATTTGCCCATGAGGACCTGCTCCTCCCACAGCCCCATATGCAAACAGGCATAGCTGGGAGAGAAGCAGGCCCCCATGGCTACTCCCCTGATTTGCTGGTATAGATGATTGTCAAAGAAAAAGAAATTCTGTTCTAGGCATGTTGTCACCATATCAACCAACATCTTATTATGCAAATACAAATATGCTGGTCTACGATTCAAATAATGCTCGATCGCTTTGATGCCGTCTTGATGGCGAATGGATGTGTATAGTGAAGTTACATCCATAGTTATAAGGAGTAGTTCTGAACTCCACTTGATTTCATTGATTCTCCTGAGGAAATCTGAGGTATCTTGCAGAAATGAAGGCAAACTTCTAACCCAGTCTTGTAAAAAATAGTCTATATATCTTGACGTATTCTCCATCAAGCTATTGATGGCTGAAATGATGGGCCTGCCAGGGGTTTGTTATCATTTTTGTGAATTTTTGGGATGAAGTACATAGCAGGAATAACAGGATACTCCTTTTTTAAAAAGCGATATTCATCCTCACTCAAAAGCCCCCGCTCTTCCATGCCAATAGTTTGAGATAATAGTCATTCCATGAGGATTTTACAGTATGGATATTGCATTTTTGTAACATTCAATATCATTCAATTGAAGGAGTGCCTCCTCTATGTACATTTTGCGAGGCCATAAAACAACATTACCCCCTTTATCTGATTGTCTCACTATGAGGTTGTCATTGTTTTGTAGTTTTTTCATTAATTGTATGTAGCAATGGTTTTGTCGGCTACTTTTATGATTTGCATTATTGATTGTTTTATATAAATGCTTCAAATCCATTGTGACCTGGTCATGGTAGACATCTAAATTATCGTGGAGCATAATGGGTTGAAACACAGACTTTGGTTTGAATGGTGTTTTCACAGTTCCACTGATGTCAAGTGTCTCTAAACCAATGTTAGTAATGTCAGCAGTTTGTTCATTTTGTAATGCCACGAGGTCATGAAATAGACTTACATCTCCTGCTGAAAATAGGGATGGACTCTTAATCGTTGGCTCCACGGAGACTGAGTCTTTTTGTGCCCGCATTAGATGAAATTTTCGAAGTTTTAATTTTCTAATGAATCTAAAAACGTCCATCCTGGTTTCCGTGTAGTTGAAACTACTTTCTGGGCTAAACGACAGTCCCAATGCCAAAATTTGTTTTTCTGCCATGGTCAAGCTAATCTCTGTAAGGTTAACCACAGTATTGGGATTGAAGTTGTTTATCACTTTTGTCTCCGATTCCATCTGCCTCTTGTTGGTTTTTTGATGGTTTGTCTTTCGTTGCTGGCTGCGCATTCGTCTTTCGCTGCGCTTTTGGTTTGCTCTTTTGTTTTTTGGCCAGGTAGTGCTCGGGGTCTTAGTGTATCTCTCCTGTCTTGGCGTAGGCAGTGGATCTCCTGCGCCAGGGATAGCTTTGTAAACCCCAAGTCGGAGGTAGTTGGCATCTCCCCTCCGGTTCGCTCTCTGGTGCAGAGCTCAAGTCAGATGCCGAAGTTGATGCCAAGGCTGCTTCACCGGTGCCCACCTGATTTCTTGGCAGGCGACTAGTGCTCACTTGTTTTTTCACGGCATCATACTTGCGAGCGAAGGTGAATACCTGACCATTTAAATAATCCATTTTGTCACGTTGAAATTTGTATGTTTTGCGTCTCTTAATTATATCCTCATCTTTTTGCAAGCGTACAAGCATATCTTCCCTCAATTGTTTAATGTGTTCTGTTACTTCCAATTTACCTATTGCCTCATTAAGTTCCTCTATTTGGACTTGTAACTTCACTCGATCGCTTTCTGCATATTTGACTAAAATCCGGACGAGTTTGCTGGAGGACTCTAAATTGCAAGCCGCCCACTCCGCCAGCATGTCCGGGTCCGGATTCTCGTAACTCGGTGCCAAAGTTACACGTAAGCCTCTGGGGATCCTGCCAACCTCCAGATAGCGGGATAGAGACTTGTGCTCCCACCACTTCGCTTGTTCGGAGCGCATGAGTTTCTCCAACTTTTTGAATAAATCCCTTGTGTATGCACTTCCCATGGTTACAGTGCTTGGTTGCGTCGCCATAGTTGCTCCCCCAGCCGGGGAATCACTAAACATTTCACCTGCCGCCTCTTCGCGGTTGCGCAACGCCTCTGCGGACATGATGCACAGTTGTGGGCAATCGTAATGCTAGGTCAAATTCAGTCGCTAAGATAAGTACCTGCGTCTGAAAAACCGCACACTCCTCAACTGGACAATCTGATCTCTCCTACCTTCACGAGATGGCTCGCCGTGATCCAGTCCTCAAATCCGGTCACGTTCACCTCAACAGTCTGGTAGGAAAACTTGTCAGCGTCCAGGGGCTTCCGCGGCTTACTCCACACTGGAGCCTCCGATTCTAGTTCCGGTGCAACCGAAACCAATTGCTTCCTGCCGCTACGCCCAACAACGAGGAGGGGTTACCGCTGGTACCGATGAAGCCACTCGGTACTGTTAAATTGCAGGCTCCGTCTCCAAACATCCACTGCACTCGGACAGACGAACGCGGACCCAAAGTTCTTTGTGCAATATGTTTATTTTGTGCCCTGCATCTCCGCCATGACGCGTTTCAGCCCCACCTGGGCCTTGATCACATGACGCGTTGCCATTTGTTTAACCCCTATTTAAAGTGCAAGTGCAAAACGTAGCAGTCAGGTGACCACTAGTAGACATGGAAAAAATACTACATGGTAATAATACCACCATGAGTGCTGACACAACAAAGAGATCACCTTGTGCAAAGTAAGCATACATTTGATATAAGTAATAAATACATTGAATGTAAATTATATTCATAAATATATATAAAAAATGTTGCAAAATGACTGTTCATGTAGATATAAACGAAATATATGGTAATTGGTATTTAAAATCTTTCAAAAACATTCAAATGATCAGAATTGCATTAACAGATAATTTAAAAATACCATTAATCACATCCGCCTTGTTTTGGTCATTAATTGGTGTCAATCTTATTAGTACATAAAGGTATACACATGTTAAAAAGTCTTTAACTCTTCGGGAACTCCCAAAAATCATATATAATTGTTCTAAAAGCGCAGTTTTACCCTTTTCATAACTATGATAAAATCATACGCTACATGGTTACCTGTTCTTTTGATCCTTGTGTCTTATTGCACTTAATATAATACGGTTTTATTTGAATGTGGCGACCAGCATAATCACACCGGTCACTTGGAAAACCAGCATGCCTTATTTTATATTGTCCCCGCCCATAGTGGGTGTTGCTTTGTGCACAGGAGCATGCTGGAATATATAGTTCATACCCACTATGGGCGGAGACAATATAAAATAAGGCATGCTGGTTTTCCAAGTGACTTTTCAAGCAGCCGCCCATGAAGAAGAGGTTAATACCTCGAAACGCGTCGGCATCAAGATTGTAATTACCAGTGTGACTATGCTGGTCGCCACATTCAAATAAAACCTTGGTTTACAGCAGCAGTTGAGTGCGTCCAGGTATGCTTTGGGCAGTTTGGTGAAGAATCTATTACGTGGCAGCCCTGCCGCGCTGGAGTGCACCATCTCAAAAGTGGAGAGGCTGCGGTGGGAACGCTTCCACACCGATGCGGCACAGCTGTTGAGGCAAAATGGAACCAGCGGTCTATCCGGAGCCCTACTAAGGGTAATGAGACAATCGCTGCCAAAGAAGTCCATGGAACCCACTGAGGGTATGAACTATATATTCCAGCATGCTCCTGTGCACTAAGCAGCACCCACTATGGGCGGGGACAATATAAAATAAGGCATGCTGGTTTTCCAAGTGACTTTTCAAGCAGCCGCATATGAAGAAGAGGTTAATACCTCGAAACGCGTCGGCATCAAGATTGTAATTACCGGTGTGATTATGCTGGTCGCCACATTCAAATAAAACCTTGGTTTACAGCAGCAGTTGAGTGCGTCCAGGTATGCTTTGGGCAGTTTGGTGAAGAATCTATTACGCGGCAGCCCTGTCGCGCTGGAGTGCACCATCTCAAAAGTGGAGAGGCTGCAGTGGGAACGCTTCCACACCGATGCGGCACAGCTGTTGAGGCAAAATGGAGCCAGCGGTCTATCCGGAGCCCTACTAAGGGTAATGAGACAATCGCTGCCAAAGAAGTCCATGGAACCCACTGAGGGTATGAACTATATATTCCAGCATGCTCCTGTAAACTAAGCAACACCCACTATGGGCGGGGACAATATAAAATAAGTCATGCTGGTTTTCCAAGTGACTTTTCAAGCAGCCGCCCATGAAGAAGAGGTTAATACCTCGAAATGCGCCGGCATCAAGATTGTAATTACCGGTGTGATTATGCTGGTCGCCACATTCAAATAAAACCTTGGTTTACAGCAGTAGTTGACTGCGTCCAGGTATGCTTTGGGCAGTTTGGTGAAGAATCTATTACGCGGCAGCCCTGCCGCGCTGGAGTGCACCATCTCAAAAGTGGAGAGGCTGCGGTGGGAACGCTTCCACACCGATGCGTCACAGCTGTTGAGGCAAAATGGAACCAGCGGTCTATCCGGAGCCCTACTAAGGGTAATGAGACAATCGCTGCCAAAGAAGTCCATGGAACCCACTGAGGGTATGAACTATATATTCCAGCATGCTCCTGTGCACTAAGCAACACCCACTATGGGCGGGGACAATATAAAATAAGGCATGCTGGTTTTCCAAGTGACTTTTCAAGCAGCCACCCATGAAGAAGAGGTTAATACCTCGAAACGCGTCGGTATCAAGATTGTAATTACCGGTGTGATTATGCTGGTCGCCACATTCAAATAAAACCTTGGTTTACAGCAGCAGTTGAGTGCGTCCAGGTATGCTTTGGGCAGTTTGGTGAAGAATCTCTTACACGGCAGCCCTGCCGCGCTGGAGTGCACCATCTCAAAAGTGGAGAGGCTGCGGTGGGAACGCTTCCACACCGATGCGGCACAGCTGTTGAGGCAAAATGGAACCAGCGGTCTATCCGGAGCCCTACTAAGGATAATGAGACAATCGCTGCCAAAGAAGTCCATGGAACCTACTGAGGGAATGAACTATATATTCCAGCATGCTCCTGTGCACTAAGCAACACCCACTATGGGCGGGGACAATATAAAATAAGGCATGCTGGTTTTCCAAGTGACTTTTCAAGCAGCCGCCCATGAAGAAGAGGTTAATACCTCGAAACGCGTCGGCATCAAGATTGTAATTACCAGTGTGATTATGCTGGTCGCCACATTCAAATAAAACCTTGGTTTACAGCAGCAGTTGAGTGCGTCCAGGTATGCTTTGGGCAGTTTGGTGAAGAATCTATTACGCGGCAGCCCTGCCGCGCTGGAGTGCACCATCTCAAAAGTGGAGAGGCTGCGGTGGGAACGCTTCCACACCGATGCGGCACAGCTGTTGAGGCAAAATGGAACCAGCTGTCTATCCGGAGCCCTACTAAGGGTAATGAGACAATCGCTGCCAAAGAAGTCCATGGAGCCCACTGAGGGTATGAACTATATATTCCAGCATGCTCCTGTGCACTAAGCAACACCCACTATGGGCGGGGACAATATAAAATAAGGCATGCTGGTTTTCCAAGTGACTTTTCAAGCAGCCACCCATGAAGAAGAGGTTAATACCTCGAAACGCGTCGGCATCAAGATTGTAATTACCGGTGTGATTATGCTGGTCGCCACATTCAAATAAAACCTTGGTTTACAGCAGCAGTTGAGTGCGTCCAGGTATGCTTTGGGCAGTTTGGTGAAGAATCTATTACGCGGCAGCCCTGCCGCGCTGGAGTGCACCATCTCAAAAGTGGAGAGGCTGCGGTGGGAACGCTTCCACACCGATGCGGCACAGCTGTTGAGGCAAAATGGAACCAGCGGTCTATCCGGATCCCTACTAAGGGTAATGAGACAATCGCTGCCAAAGAAGTCCATGGAACCCACTGAGGGTATGAACTATATATTCCAGCATGCTCCTGTGCACTAAGCAACACCCACTATGGGTGGGGACAATATAAAATAAGGCATGCTGGTTTTCCAAGTGACTTTTCAAGCAGCCGCCCATGAAGAAGAGGTTAATACCTCGAAACGCGCCGGCATCAAGATTGTAATTACCGGTGTGATTATGCTGGTCGCCACATTCAAATAAAACCTTGGTTTACAGCAGCAGTTGAGTGCGTCCAGGTATGCTTTGGGCAGTTTGGTGAAGAATCTATTACGCGGCAGCTCTGCCGCGCTGGAGTGCACCATCTCAAAAGTGGAGAGGCTGCGGTGGGAACGCTTCCACACCGATGCGTCACAGCTGTTGAGGCAAAATGGAACCAGCGGTCTATCCGGAGCCCTACTAAGGGTAATGAGACAATCGCTGCCAAAGAAGTCCATGGAACCCACTGAGGGTATGAACTATATATTCCAGCATGCTCCTGTGCACTAAGCAACACCCACTATGGGCGGGGACAATATAAAATAAGGCATGCTGGTTTTCGAAGTGACTTTTCAAGCAGCCGCCCATGAAGAAGAGGTTAATACCTCAAAACGCGTCGGCATCAAGATTGTAATTACCGGTGTGATTATGCTGGTCGCCACATTCAAATAAAACCTTGGTTTACAGCAGCAGTTGAGTGCGTCCAGGTATGCTTTGGGCAGTTTGGTGAAGAATATATATATATATATATATATATATATATATATATATATATATATATATATATATATATATATATATATATATATATATATTCCAATTGTAATCCTGGTTTTAGACAGCAGTCTCAGCCAGCAGGAAACAGCCACATCAATGCGGTCTTGAATTCACGGAAATATTTTAATGGCAAAGAAACAGACGCGTTTCGAACTTTCGTTCTTTTTCACATGACCCGTTTTTTCATAATACTTCCTTAAATACAGTGTCATTCCTGACGTATTGGTAGTAAACATAAACAAAATACTTTGCATTTTCTGCATGTTCCTCTTATCAACAAAACTTTATCAACAGTATATTGTGAGCAATTCAGTTTTAAGTCGCTTTAAACATCGGACCATAATTCTTGGTATTCTGAACATAGTACTACTGAATTAGAGAGGTTCTAAACAACTATACAAACTTATCTCATTTTACCTATATTGTCTGGTTAATTCGTTATCCCTTATGGGTTATAGTATATTGACACATAATACAGGAAACTCTGCACTCACGAGTATAGTACCCAAATTATCTTCACTGTCGTAGTTCACTATAGGTGAAGGCCAAAAAGGTGTTGCCACATGGGGATCGCCTTCTACTCTCCCAGAGGTACTTCCAGCATAATTTGCATGGAGATTTCCCTTCCATCTGTAATGAAGACAGAGAGATTGTTATACTCATCAAATACGTTTCAAAGGGCTAATAACCAGACTATGTATATGTAAACATGTGGTCCTATAATCTCATGGAGGAACAAAAAAACAGATCTATGCTTAAGAGAAAGAGAAAACATTACTCATATTCATATACATTCAGTAAAATCATAAACAATATGGGTTAAAAAAAGGATTGGAGCTTCTAAATTAGAGGTGTGTGTATAACTCTTCATTCAGGTTCATACCATGAGGGACAAGGCTACCTGCCTTCAAAATGTACCTAGACTCCATTCTGCGTAGTGCAGCAATTCTGTTCCCTCCCCTAGTGTGTTTTGCGACTGTGTCCAGTCCAAAAAACTGGGCTTTGGTCCAGTCTCCATCATGGTTTTCCCTGAAGTGTCGTGCTGTGCTATAACTCAGATCTAAGTTGGTAATTGCTCGCCAATGCTCTAAAATTATTTTCTGTACTGGGAATGTGGTAGATCCTATGTACCATCTGTCACATGGACAGGTGATTACATGGACTACGAAGTCTGTTTTGCATGTAATCAGTTTGATGATGCGGTGTTTTTTCTTGATCCTCTCCAAATAAACCTCCTGAATATTACTGCTATATTTGCATGCTTTGCAGTGCCCACATTTTTTGAAACCTCGGCTTTGTTGTAGCCATGTTTGGGTGTTGCTTTTCAAGTGGCTGTGAACTAGCATGTCCCTTAAAGAGAGATTTCTTTGAAACGTGATGTTAGGTGTTTTCCCTATTTTAGGTTTCAATGTGGTATCATGTGTTAGAATTGTCCACCTACTCTTCAGGATCCTGCACAAATTGCTTGCCTGACTGGTAAATTTAGTAATAAACCTTATCGGTGTATTTTCTGGATCTTTCACTGTCTGTGGTTTGTCTTGTAAAAGATTCTCCCTTGATTTCTCATCTGCTCTTGTACTTGCTCTATTTAGACTCTTCCTGGGATATTTTCTCGCAATAAAACGATCAGTCATTTCCTGTTTGGTGTTTCTATAACTTTCATCAGTGCTTCTGTTTCTTTTTGCTCTTAGAAACTCACTAAATGGGATACTCCAGCGGAAGCTCGGAGGATGGCAGCTATCCGCGTGTAGAATGGAGTTCCCAGCTGTGCTCTTCCTGAAAAGTTCTGTCTGCAGTGTGCCATCTTTTAGAGTCACTTTCAGATCCAGAAAATCTACTGTCTCTCTGCTGTAATTCATAGTGAATTTAAGGTTGACTTCGTTTCTGTTGATGGCTGTCAGGAAGTTGTTGAGGTATTCTTCGCTCCCCTCCCAAGCGAAGAAAACATCATCTATATACCTGAGCCACACACTGATGTGATCTATGAATTTGTTATGATCACGGTTCCACAGGACCTGCTCCTCCCACCAGCCCACCAAAAGATTGGCGTAGCTGGGGGCGAAGCAGGTCCCCATGGCTGTCCCCTGTGTTTGTCTGTAAAGTGTGTTCTCAAAGAGGAAAATATTTTCCTTTAGACATATTTCAATCATTTTCATGATCATTTGTTTGTGTAGTAAAGTAGTAGCGCGCCTCATTCTAAGGAAATGTTTACAGTCATTCATGCCATCCTGATGTCTAATGCTCGTATATAGACTTTCCACATCTAAACATACGAGCCAACATTCTCCTTTCCAGCATAGATTGTTAGTTTTCTGGATAAAATCTTTCGTGTCTCTGATGTAGGAGTCTAAATTGTGTACAAAAGGTGCAAGGAAGTAATCCACAAACCTCGAGGTATTCTCAAAGACACTATTTTTGAGGAAACAATGGGACACCCTGGTGGATTAGTGGCATCTTTGTGGACTTTGGGTAATAAGTATAGGGTGGGGATGGTCGGTGTCTCGTTTTTTATAAATTGTAATTCGTCCCAGCTCAACAGTTGTTGTTCATGCCAGGAGAGTAATCTCTCTTTATAATTTGAGATTACATTCCGTAGGTATTCTCTGTCAGTTCGGGTGTAACATGTGCTGTTTCTCACTTGTCTCAGTCCCTCTTTAATGTAGTTTTCCCTGTCCATGATAACTATGTTGCCCCCCCTTGTCAGAGGGCTTAATAACTATTGTTTGGTCTTTCTGTAAATTAGTCAGGAGGTTCCATTGTGTCTTGTTGAGATTGCTCTGTTTGGGGTTTTCCCTACTCAGTTTTAGAATGTCATTGGCCACTGTGTCAGAAAATACGTCGATGTTATCCTTCGGTAATTGAGGGATAGATTTGGATGGTACCCTGAAGGTAGTAGACTCAGTTGCACCAATGTCTATCCCAAAATTCTGGTTCATATATTCAGTATGGGTCGGATCAAAGGGGTCCCTAGTGATGCCAGGTATAGTGCTATCTTCTTCAGTTCTTTCTAGGCTGTGTAATGTATGGAGTGTATCTAAGTCCCCTATCGTCAGATTGTCAGGGAGAGATGTGGTTTGCGATATTCTTCCAACCCTACTATTCTCTGCTCTCAATGCATGTATCTTATATAACTTGAGCTTTCTCACAAATTTATATAAGTCAATTCTTAGTTGAGCATAGTCAATTCCTGCTGTCGGGCAAAACGAGAGACCCAGCTTCAGAGTCTCAATTTCCGCTTGTGATAAATATTTTTTGAAAGGTTCATTACCGTGACTTCTTTGGATTGTGCTGCCATTATTTCATTATCTTCGCTTGGCCTCTTGTTCCCATGCCGCTGTTGATTTGATTTTCTTCATTGCCGTCTTCTCTTGCTTTGACCTTTGCTCCTCTGCCTCTTCCTCTATGTTTTCCCTGAAAGGAGTGTTCGTTTTCTTTTTGTAACATCATCAGTTCCTCGGAAAAAAGAAATCTTGGTTGTGTTGTTGCTGCTCAGATCTTCTATTGATCCCAAGTCTGAGCTCTGGTCTGTGCCTGATTCCGATCTCCTTTTCTCCATAGCTCCCAGTGTTCTATCCTTCGTGATTTGTTGGCGTGCTTTGTCAAACTTCCTGGCGAAAGTTAAAATTCTTCCTGCCGCATAATCCTGTTCATCGCGCACAAATTTGCGTTGTTTTCGCTGTATTATTTCTTTTTCATGGCTTTGAGGTGTTCGTCAATGGCTTTAACCATCTTTTTTACAGCATCCTGGTCCGTTTCTTTTTCAAACTCATCCATCATTGATTTAATATTTTCAGTTAATTCACTGTGCTCTACCCATGCATTTTTTATCAAAATTCTTAGCATTGTTTTAGAACACGCATTTGTGTTCTCAGTCCAGTCCTTGAGCAATTCTGGCCTTGGGTTTGCCAATGTGGGAATGATAAAGATCCTAAATCCTCTTGGGATCCTATCCACCTCCAGGTAATTTTGCAAAGAGGTGGCTTCCCACCACCGACTGATTTCCTTTGTCCTCATTCTCTCCAGTATTATTCCTCTCTGTTTTAGACTGGTGGTTATAACATTGGTGTTAGATGCATCCGCGTTGCTTTGGATCCAGCGCGAACCCAATAAATTGATCAGGGATAAATATTCAATAACATCATACATTGGCCCATACACATTCACCCAAAATCCCTGATGCGCTGGTGTCAAGTTTGTTAACTTTACTTCAATTTACTCTTGTTACTCAGGCTCAATATTTTAACATCCTGTACTATTGCGTATTAAACAAACGATGATCGACTTTTCATCTACTTGGTCGATGAACCAATTAGTTGAAGAGTTGATAGCAATGGTGTTTTCTCAAATCAAATAATTAATCTTAGAAACTGGCTAAATAACCACAAACTCTTGGTGAGATTTAATAATTGTATCTAGTAATCATAAATGCTCATAGCAATTACATTCAAAATTTCAAATACTGAAAACCTCATGAGAGAGAGAGCAACAATCTAATCATAGAAACAACGGAACTATTATTTCAATATACGTTGCAATGAGTGGATAGATGAAGAGACATTAGATACAAGTAAAATCTATCACTTAAACCAAACGATTCGGAGGGGATAGATGAAGAGACAAAAGTTTCAGAAACAAGAATACGACTGCAAAAATAATTTCTGCAATGCTAAGTTAGATCAAATACAAACCCAAGGGATCTGTAAGGGAAAACCACCACCCAGGCCTAGGCAGCAGTGGGAGACCCCTGAACCAAGAGTCAGGGATCAAAGACTCAAGAACCAGGACAAGGACAGGAACAGCTAGGCCTCTCAGCAAACCGACGAACAGCGACACAGCCCTCTCTCAGACACCTTCAGCCTAAGCGACCCACCAGTAGCTCCAACTAACCACGCCCCTAAAGTACCTATTCTTATACCCTAAAAGTACATGTCCATCCCACAATAGTTGCTAAATTCACATTTTCTAGCTAAGGGATTGGTTGGGTTCTAGGGGTGGGATGTCACCCCATTATGAAATCATCTACTTTTGACTACACCATTGTTCTAAACCATTTTTTATACAGTCATCAATACTTCTTCTCTCTCATGAGTACACATGCAACAATTTATTGTACATTTTAATAAATTTAACAACTACAGATTCCGTTCCCACGATGACACTGGCTTTGGCTGGCTTTCAATGTTCTGTCCTTCACCAGGTCAGGCTTTTTCAGCTTTGCACAGCAGTTCAGTCACGTGGTCACATGGTTTCTGCTCGCTCCTAATTCCACCCACCCTTGGTTAAGCTAACTTTAAAAGATGGAGGGCTCGTCCATTACTAAAAGAACGGAAAACAGACATTTATTAATTATGTGACAATGCAATTTTCACTGTTTACCACCCACTTTAACTCTACCTCATATTAACGGTTAGCCTAGCATAGCTCAAGCATGAAAGCTGCATTATTTATTAGTTTAAAGCAACACACACACACCATGCTTTTTACTAAATACACATGTGGCCTTGCCATGTAAACCTTATTAATTCGTTCTAAACACAAGATTATTACATTTCCGGTTATTTACATATTATTCAGGGTTAGTTCATGCATTTTGCAAACTAAGCTTCCCTCGTGTAGGGTAAATGTGCACATTAGTTGTTCTAGTACTACTTACTGTTAGTACGTATTATAGGGGTGTTCAATTGAGCAAGTTTCTTTCGCGAAATCCTGCTCCATCAATCCCCCTCTGATGGCTTTTAGCCCCTTTGGTGCTACCTCCCTGGTGCGGCGCACGTCCATTGGCCGTCACCAGGGAGGGCCCCCAGTAAACCTCCGGTGCATTGCACCGGAGTTGTTTTTTTCTTTATTCCCCCTGGGGGAGACGTGGAAGGCTTTCCGCGTCTCCACCCGCCCCCTCTCCTGCCCATCTGTGACGTCAGTGCGCCGCGAGGCGCTCTGGCGTCACTGATTTCCCACCGGAGCCGAGGACAGCAGCAGGTAAGGCCGCGCTCGACTCCGATGGGGAAATCTGGCGAAGCGGCCTCCCCAGCTTTCAGGAGGCCTCGTTTGAAAGGAGAGTCTCCCCTTTCAAACGAGGCCTTCTGAAAGGTTTCTGGCCGTGGATCGCGGCAGCGCTGCGATCCACGGCCAGGAAACCCCACTAGACACCAGGGATGTCTTTGGGGGGTCGGCCCTCATGGCAATGGGTCGGCCCCCCCCGGGGGCATATTTTGTTTTTTGGGAATGTTGGCTTTCCTTGGGGGGCGCGATCGCCCCCCAAAAATAAAAAAATAAACTTTAAAAAAAAAATGGCTGCGATATTGGCAGGGGGTCGGTCCTCCTGCTCAGTGGCCGACCCACTGTGGGGGCATATTTTTTTTTTAAACATGTTGGCTTTCCTTGGGGGGCACGATCGCCCCCCAAAAATACTAAAAATTTAATAAAAATGTGCAATGGTGGCAATATTGGCAGGGGGTCGGTCCTCCTGCTCAGTGGCCGACCCCCTGTGGGGGCAATTTTTTTTTTATAGCTATGTTCTTTCTGTGGGGGCCACAATCGGCCCCCAGGGAAGCCATAGCTATAAAAAAAATTAGAGAGAGATCTTTCTATATATATATATATATATATATATATATATATATATATATATATATTATCTACTGGCGGTCGCCAGTAGATAGTTATAGTTAGGACCTATTTTCCATAGGAAATCTGCAACATTCTATTTGAAATAACTCTTGCGCAGGTTGACGAATCTTCGCGAAAGCTTCCAACTTGTTGGGGCGCTCCGCTCCGCTCCTACCCTGAAAGTCTCGGGTTGATTCGTCAAGCGGGGGCCGAGAAAAAAGGGGGGTCCCAAAACGCGTTTTCCCCATTCATTTTTCCATAGGATCCTTTCATCGCGGCTACAGCCCGAACTGCTGAACGGAATTACACCAAATTTGGCAAAGAGGTAGCCCTTGGTTCAGTGTCGTGCCTTTTGCTTAAATGGTGTAAATCTGTTCAGTAGTTTCTGAGAAAATCACAAATAAAATCACACGTATATCTATGGCGTACCCTCCCGATCACGAGCTGCATGCTAATTGGCTGTCAACACTCCAAATCAGGAAGTGTCGGCAGCCATTTTGTCCCTCGGTAGAACCGAGGGACAGAACCAAGTGCGCAAATCGCAAAAAGGGGGCAGGGTAGAAACACTCTGACCCCCTAGGTCTGCTCAGGGGGTCCCATAAGGACCCCATGGGCAGAAAAAATCATTTTTTTTTTAAATCGGCGGGATGCGCTTAGGGTGCGCGGATCCCGCCGAGAAAAAAATAAATAAACAAGTGCTCAAAACGCACAAAGGGGGCAGGGTAGAAACACCCTGACCCCTAGGTCTGCTCAGGGGGTCCCACAAGGACCCCTGGGCAGAAAAGCATTTAAAAAAAAAAAAATCGGCGGGATGCACTTAAGGTGCGCGAATCCCGCCGGAAACTAAAACGAAGCGCGGTCTCCCGCGCTTCGTTGTTAGTGGCCCCGGGTGGGCCAAGTCCCAGGGGCATGCGGGGGGTTATTTATAATATGTGGGGGGCCTCTAAGGCCCCAAGCCCCGAGGACCGCCACCCCCGGGGCTTTAAAAATAAATGGTGCGAGAGGGCTCTCGGCCCTCCCGCAGCCCGGGGACCGCCACCCCCGGGGCTTCTTTTTAAAAACTTAATAGTACCTGTGTGGGGGCTCAAGCCCCCACACACCCCGGGAACGCCACCTCCCGGGGCACTAACAAAATAAATGTGGGGGTCCGTTTTGGACCCCGAAGCTCAGGGACCACCACATCCCCGGGGCTTTAAAGACATGGGAGGGGGCCGCGCGGCCCCTCCTGGAGCCTGTGGTGGCCCTGGGGACCGCCACCCCCCAGGGCCGGCTCCTGCAGTGTCCCGAGTGCCCACCCCGGGACACTGCTGTTTGCAATAGCAGGACGGGAGCCTCGCGGCTCCCGTCCTGTCATTGCAAACTGCTTTGCTTCATTGAAGCGAGAGCAGGAAACCTGCTCTCGCTTCCAATGAAGCAAAGCAGCAGCTCCCCTTATGGAAAAGCAATGCCGGCTCCCGTAGGACGCGGGGAGCCGGCGGGACTGTGGGGGGATTGGGGACCCCCCACAGTCCCCAACCAGAGGCCAGGCCCCGGGGGATGGGGTCCCCGGGGCCATTAGTGGCCTGGGAGGGGGGCCACGCAGCCCCCCCTCCCCATAAAGAAATTAAAAAAAAAAAAAAGTTAAGACCAGCCCCGGGGGATGAGGTCCCCGGGGCCTTAAATGGCCTGAGGAGGGGGGCCACGCATCCCCCTCCAAAAATGTATATTAAAAAAAACAGTGGGCATGCCCCGGGGGATGGGGTCCCCGGGGCCAATAGAGGCCCAGGAAGGGGGCCAAGCGGCCCCTTCCCGTTTTGTTTAAAAAAAAAAAAGAAAAGAAAATCATCAGGCCCCGGGGGATGGGGTCCGCGGGGCCAAAAGTGGCCAAGAGAAGGGGGGCCACGCAGCCCCCCTCCCATACAAAAAAAAAAAAAAGAAAAAAGACCGGCATCGTGCCGGAGGCCCCGCCCCCTCTCTGCAGCAGTCTGCAAACACGCCCCCTGGCGCGTTTGCAGATGGGGAACGAATTCCCCTTGAATACTGGGGGTCCCTGGGAGCCAACTAGCCCACCAGCAACCTCCAGTATGCGCCAGGGGCTGCGTTGCAGAAGGTGTACAGAGGCCACGCCCCTTTTACACCTCTCTGCAACGCAGCTCTGTGGCGCTTTTGGAGGTACATGGTGGGCTAGTTGGACTCCAGGGACCCTCAGGATTCAAGGGGACTTAATCCCCCAACTTAAAACGTGCCACGGGGCGCGTTTGCACAGTGGTGAAGGGAGGGGGCGGGGCTTCAGGTGACATGTGTGCAAACAGGCCCTGTGGCGGGTTTTAAGATGGGGAATTAAATTCTCTTCAATCCTGAGGGTCCCTGGGGGCCAACTAGCCCACCAGGTACCTCCAGTAAGCGCCACAGAGCTGCGTTGCAGAGTGTTGTAAAAAGGGGCGTGGCCTCTGTACACCTCTCTGCAACGCAGCCCCTGGTGGGCTAGTTGGCCCCTAGGGACCCTCGGGATTGAGGAGGAATTAATTCTCCAACTTAAAACGCGCCACAGGGCGTGTTTGCAGACATGTCACCTCAGGCCCCACCCCTTCCTTCACCATTGTGCAAATATTCCTCTAAAATCAGCCGAACTACGAATTCCGATTTACTCACCTGTTATCAGGAGAGAACCCAGTGCTGCATCTTTTAGCCCAGCACTGACCTTGAAAAGTAATTCTAACCGTACTTACCAGTAACTTGAATTTCCTTCCATAGGCTAACATTAACTGGTTTCACTTGGAAATTCTTCTAAGTGTGGAGTTTTGGAACTTTATAATATTCCTCTAAAATCAGCTGAACTACGAATTCCGATTTACTCACCTGTTATCAGGAGAGAACCCAGTGCTGCATCTTTTAGCCCAGCACTGACCTTGAAAAGTAATTCTAACCGTACTTACCAGTAACTTGAATTTCCTTCCATAGGCTAACATTAACTGGTTTCACTTGGAAATTCTTCTAAGTGTGGAGTTTTGGAACTTTATAATATTCCTCTAAAATCAGCCGAACTACGAATTCTGATTTACTCACCTGTTATCAGGAGAGAACCCAGTGCTGCATGTTTTAGCCCAGCACTGACCTTGAAAAGTAATTCTAACCGTACTTACCAGTAACTTGAATTTCCTTCCACAGGAATCCATTGTCTGGTTTTCAGCAGAAAAGTTTCAGTGTCGATTTTCACAAACTACAAATATTCCTTAAAAATCGCCTGTATGACTTAAACGCATTCTTTCAACTGTTTACAGGAGATGCACCAGTGCTGGATCCAGGATCCACCACTGAGTAAGAAAAAGTAACGATAACACTACTTACCTGCTAAGTGAATTTCCTCCCATAGGATAACATTGGTGATTCTATGTGAAAAAGTTTCTAAGTGTCAACTTTTAAAATACAATAATATTCCTTAAAAATCACTACTGTAACCAAAACGCTTTTACTCAACTGTTTACAGGAGATGTCCCAGGACTGAATCTAGGATCCAGTCCTGTGGTTAGAAAAAGTAATCCATAAAGTAACTAATTGCATTTAACTAGAAATTCACATTGAGCTCAATGTTGCATTGTGTTTGAAATTGTGTTGCCCATTGCAACAACTGTAACTACTGTACTTAAAAGTCTATTGCCTATTTGAAAAGTATTTAAACTAAAGTAATTCATTCTGAGAAAGTATATTTTGTAATGTAATGTATAATGTAATTACAATGTAATTTAAAAAATAAAATATGTAAAAATAAATAGTTTAAAAAAATGTAGTAAATCAGTATCAAAAAAATAAATATAACAATTAATACATTTTAAAATTGTCATTTACAAAACCTTTGAAATTCACTGAAAAAAACCATAGGTTTCAGACATGTTATAGTTAGGAATTAGCATTTAAAAACCTTTGAAATTCACTGAAAAAACCATAGGTTTCAGGCACGTTATAGTTAGAAATTAGCATTTAAAAAACCTTACAAATTCACTGAAAAAACCATAGGTTTTAGGGACAGTTATAGTTAGTTGGACATTGCACTCGTACAAAACCCGTGAAATTCCCCGTTATAGTTAGTTCAGCTAACTATAACTCGCGCCCCGCAATGCACTGCTGATGACGTCACATATTACATCACTCATGACATGGTCAGTGACATCACTGATGACATCACTGATGACATCTCAAATGACATCACTGATGACATCACTGATGACATCATCCACTTGATAATCTGATGCACCTCCTCACACCCTAATATAACCTTTGATACACCCACTCTAAATTACAGACTGCCATTCGCAAAACCATAGACACTCCAACACCAATAACTACATACCCACTCACTGATTCTTAGGTCTACACACACATCCACTCACTCACCCGTACAGTCACTCATACTTACGGTCACTCAGTACAGGACTATCATATGCACTCATACTCCTATATAGACACTCAAACACTGCCACTCATCCATAGAGGTACTCACACACCTAGTCAGTCATGCAAATAATTAAACACACTGCCATTTACTCACCTATACAGTTATACACACACCAGCTCACTTACTCATACAAATACTAGCACATTCTTACGCTCTTATACAATCACTGATACAAGCACACACTCATCCATACAGTCACTCTCACAATCACACACTCTCGCTTATAGCTATTTATATACTCCAACACACATATATACTGCCTTTCACATATGTAGTTACTCACACATGTACCACTGGGACATACATTCACTCACTAACACACTCTTACACACACTTACCCACCCATACAGTCTATCACAGATGCACTTTTGAAACCATCCACCCAGTGAATCACCCACTCACACATCTATGCACAGAGTCGCACACACCCCACCCACACAAACACTCAGGCACCCATACAGATACTCAGACAACCAATCAATAACTCATATAGACACTCATGTAGCTATTCACAAACCCATGCAGCCACTTACACAGCAACAGACAGACGGATACAGACATTCACACAGTTTAGTCAGTAACCCATGCATTCAGTAAGATACGTTTAATCACTCACTTGTAGAGTCAGTCACGCACCTACTCAATCATCCATTGAGACACTTATACACCCAGTCATTCTTCAATACGCCTTTGCCTATATATATTAAAAATATTTAAACTTTACAGAAACACACAGTCACTGGATGATGTCATCAGTGATGTCATTTGAGATGTCATCAGTGATGTCATCAGTGATGTCACTGACCATGTCATGAGTGATGTAATATGTGAAGTCATCAGCAGTGCATTGCGGGGCGCGAGTTATAGTTAGCTGAACTAACTATAACGGGGGAATTTCACGGGTTTTGTACGAGTGCAATGTCCAACTAACTATAACTGTCCCTAAAACCTATGGTTTTTTCAGTGAATATATATATATATATATATATTAAAATCACCAAAATCCTTCGTCTACTCGCAGCGCCAATCCACACCACTTCAGCAACAAAGGATTCACAAACCACCAAAACTGCAGGCAAGTCAAAGCTTTATTCCTGTTTCCTAATCCTGATTACGCGTTTCGGGCACCATTTGCCCTTGTTCACACATATATATATATATATAGAGAGAGAGAGTCTCTTTCTCTCTGTAGATGATATATGTATATATATGTATCTATATACATATGTATGTGTATATAGATACATAGTTATACATAAGTCTAAAGAGTGAATGATATATATATGTATCTATATACATATATATGTATAGATATATGTATATAGATACATATATATAAATATATGTAGAGATAAAATCTATGTATATATATATATATGTGTCCGTGTGTGTGTGTGTGTGTGTGTGTATATATATATATATATATATATATATATATATATATATATATATATAAATCCAATGGCGCCCTCAGTTTGAACGTCGGTGCTCCTCTCGTGGCGCGGTGCGAATTTTCTCCGGCAGGGCAGCCGGTAATTATAAACAAGGTGACCCCTGAGCCCAGGGATCAATTGAAAACGCACTCACTCGGAATCCGCTGCTTTTCAGGTTGCTTTTATTGCATATTAGCAAACATCGCTATGCCCAACGCGTTTCGGTTCTTCACGCGAACCTTGATCACGGGTAGATATATATATGCTCCTTGATGCACAGTGAACGGCGCATCGCGGACGGGTGCTTTACAAACGCAGGGGTGCGCCCGCGATATTTATCCAGGCTTTGTTTCCTTGTTTCCCAAAAAGTAAAACAGCACTCGCGGGGGCAGTTGCTAGAGTTTATTGGCAACGCGAATGCTGTTTTTCTTTTTGGGAAACAAGGAAACGGAGCTTGGATATATATATATATATATATATATAGCGGCGGTGCAGGGCACGGAATAAAACTTATTACACCAGAACTTGGGTCCGCATTCGTATGTTCCTGTTTGAAAGGAGTATGAGCGGCGAAGCAGGATATATATATATCATATATATATATATATATATATATATATATCTATATTATCTACTGGCGGTCGCCAGTAGATAGTTATAGTTACAACCTATTATCCATAGGAAATCCGCGACATTCTATTTGAAATAACTCTCTTGCCGGTTGACGTATCTTCGCAAAATTTTCAAACTTTGTGGCCCGCTCCGGTCCGCTCCTACCCTGAAAGTCTCGGGGGATTCGTCAAGCGGGGGCCGAGAAAAAGGGGGGTCCCAAAACGCGTTTTCCCCATGCAATTTTCCATAAGAAACTTTAGACACGGCTACAGCCCGAACTGCTGAACGGAATTACACCAAATTTGGCAAAGAGGTAGTTCTTGGTTCAGAAAGAACCCTTTTGTTAAATGGTGTAAATCCGTTCAGTAGTTGCTGAGAAAATCAAAAGAAAAAAAGATAGGTATATCTAGGGCCGCGGATCCTCCCGAGCACGAGCTTTATGTTAATTGGCTGTCAACACTCCAAATCAGGAAGTGTTGGCAGCCATTTTGTCCCTCGGTAGAACCGAGGGACAGAAACAAGTGCGCAAGCGCACAAAGGGGGCAGGGTAGAAACACCCTGACCCCCTAGGTCTGCTCAGGGGGTCCCACAAGGACCCCTGGGCAAAAAATTAAAAATTTAAAAAAAAATCGGCAGGATGCGCTCAGGGAGCGCGAACCCTGCCGAAAAAAAAATCGAAGCGCGGTCTCCCGCGCTTCGATGTTAACTGGCCCCCGGGTGAGCCAAGTCCCGGGGGCATGCTGGGGGGGGTTAATTTTATGTGTGGGGGCCTCTAAGGGCCCCCAAGCCCCGGGACCACCACCCCCGGGGCTTTATGGATAATGGTGCGGGAGGGCTCTGAGCCCTCCCGCAGCCCCGGGGACCACCACCTCCCCGGGGCTTCTTTTTTATATTTAAAAACCTGTGTGGGGGGCTCCAGCCCCCACACGCCCGGGACCACCACCTCCCCGGGGCACTAAGAAAATGAAAATGGGGGTCCGTTTTGGACCCCAAGCCCCGGGGACCACCACCTCCCCGGGGCTTTCTCGATGTAGGGAGGGGGCCGCGCGGCCCCCTCCTGGAGCCCTTGATGGCCCTGGGGACCACCACCCCCAGGGCCGGCTCCTGCAGTGTCCCGGGGTGCCTACCCCCGGGACACTGCTGTTTGCAATGACAGGACGGGAGCCTCGCGGCTCCCGTCCTGTCATTGCAAACTGCTTGGATATTGGAAGAGAGAGCAGGAAACCTGCTCTCTCTTCCAATATCCAAAGCTGATTGCTTTCCACATGGGGAGCAGCATGTTAGCTGCTCCCCATGTGTAAGCAATGCCGGCTCCCGTAGGACACGGGGAGCCGGCGGGACTGTGGGGGGTTTGGGGACCCCCCACAGTCCCCAACGAGAGTCCAGGCCCCGGGGGATGGGGTCCCGGGGCCTAAAAATAGGAAAAAGGAAGGGGGGCTACACGGCCCCCTTCAGGGAAAAAAAAAAAAAACGATCGGGCCCGCAGGCCCCGCCCCTTCCTTCACCACTCTGCAAACGCGCCCCTGGCGCGTTTGCAGAGGGGGAACGATTCCCCTTGAATACTGGGGGTCCCTGGGGCCAACTAGCCCACCAGGAACCTCCAGTATGTGCCAGGGAGCTGCCTTGCAGAGAGGTGTACAGAGGCCACGCCCCTTTTACACCTCTCTGCAACGCAGCTCTGTGGCGCTTTTGGAGGAACATGGTGGGCTAGTTGGACTCCAGGGACCCTCAGGATTCAAGGGGAGTTAATCCCCCGACTTAAAACGCGCCACGGGGCGCGTTTGCACAGTGGTGAAGGGAGGGGCGGGGCTTCAGGTGACATGTGTGCAAACAGGCCCCGTGGCGCGTTTTAAGATGGGGAATTAAATCCTCTTCAATCCTGAGGGTCCCTGGGGGCCAACTAGCCCAACAGGTACGTCCAGAAAGCGCCACAGAGCTGCGTTGCAGAGAGGTGTAAAAGGGGTGTGGCCTCTGTACATGTCTCTGCAACGCAGCCCCTGGCGCATACTGGAGGTTCCTGGTGGGCTAGTTGGCCCGTAGGGACCCTCATGATTCAAGGGGACTTAATCCCCCAACTTAAAACGCGCCACGGGGCGCGTTTGCACAGATGCCACCTCAGGCCCCGCCCCTCCCTTCACCATTGTGCAAATATTCCTCTAAAATCAGCCGAAATACGAATTCCGATTTACTCACCTGTTATCAGGAGAGACCTCAGTGCTGCATCTTTCAGCCCAGTACTGATCCTCAAAAGTAATTTTAACCGTACTTACCGGTAACTTGAATTTCCTTCATAGGCTAACATTGACTGGTTTCACTTGGAAATTCTTCTAAGTGTGGAGTTTTGGAACTTTAAAATATTCCTCTAAAATCAGCCGAACTACGAATTCCGATTTACTCACCTGTTATCAGGAGAGACCTCAGTGCTGCATCTTTCAGCCCAGTACTGATCCTCAAAAGTAATTTTAACCGTACTTACCAGTAACTTGAATTTCCTTCCATAGGATATCATTGCCTGCTTTTTGCTGAAAAAGTTTCTAAGTGTTGATTTTTGAAACATACAAATATTCCTCTAAAATCAGCCGAAATCCGAATTCCGATTTACTCACCTGTTATCAGGAGAGACCTCAGTGCTGCATCTTTCAGCCCAGTACTGATCCTCAAAAGTAATTTTAACCGTACTTACCGGTAACTTGAATTTCCTTCATAGGCTAACATTGACTAGTTTCACTTGGAAATTCTTCTAAGTGTGGAGTTTTGGAACTTTAAAATATTCCTCTAAAATCAGCCGAACTACGAATTCCGATTTACTCACCTGTTATCAGGAGAGACCTCAGTGCTGCATCTTTCAGCCCAGTACTGATCCTCAAAAGTAATTTTAACCGTACTTACCAGTAACTTGAATTTCCTTCCATAGGATATCATTGCGCTGCTTTTTGCTGAAAAAGTTTCTAAGTGTTGATTTTTGAAACATACAAATATTCCTCTAAAATCAGCCGAAATCCGAATTCCGATTTACTCACCTGTTATCAGGAGAGACCTCAGTGCTGCATCTTTCAGCCCAGTACTGATCCTGAAAAGTAATTTTAACCGTACTTACCGGTAACTTGAATTTCCTTCATAGGCTAACATTGACTGGTTTCACTTGGAAATTCTTCTAAGTGTGGAGTTTTGGAACTTTAAAATATTCCTCTAAAATCAGCCGAAATACGAATTCCGATTTACTCACCTGTTATCAGGAGAGACCTCAGTGCTGCATCTTTCAGCCCAGTACTGGTCCTGAAAAGTAATTTTAACCGTACTTACCGGTAACTTGAATTTCCTTCATAGGCTAACATTGACTGGTTTCACTTGGAAATTCTTCTAAGTGTGGAGTTTTGGAACTTTAAAATATTCCTCTAAAATCAGCCGAAATACGAATTCCGATTTACTCACCTGTTATCAGGAGAGACCTCAGTGCTGCATCTTTCAGCCCAGTACTGATCCTGAAAAGTAATTTTAACCGTACTTACCGGTAACTTGAATTTCCTTCATAGGCTAACATTGACTGGTTTCACTTGGAAATTCTTCTAAGTGTGGAGTTTTGGAACTTTAAAATATTCCTCTAAAATCAGCCGAAATACGAATTCCGATTTACTCACCTGTTATCAGGAGAGACCTCAGTGCTGCATCTTTCAGCCCAGTACTGATCCTCAAAAGTAATTTTAACCGTACTTACCAGTAACTTGAATTTCCTTCCATAGGATATCATTGCCTGCTTTTTGCTGAAAAAGTTTCTAAGTGTTGATTTTTGAAACATACAAATATTCCTCTAAAATCAGCCGAAATCCGAATTCTGATTTACTCACCTGTTATCAGGAGAGACCTCAGTGCTGCATCTTTCAGCCCAGTACTGGTCCTGAAAAGTAATTTTAACCGTACTTACCGGTAACTTGAATTTCCTTCATAGGCTAACATTGACTGGTTTCACTTGGAAATTCTTCTAAGTGTGGAGTTTTGGAACTTTAAAATATTCCTCTAAAATCAGCCGAAATACGAATTCCGATTTACTCACCTGTTATCAGGAGAGACCTCAGTGCTGCATCTTTCAGCCCAGTACTGATCCTCAAAAGTAATTTTAACCGTACTTACCGGTAACTTGAATTTCCTTCATAGGCTAACATTGACTGGTTTCACTTGGAAATTCTTCTAAGTGTGGAGTTTTGGAACTTTAAAATATTCCTCTAAAATCAGCCGAAATACGAATTCCGATTTACTCACCTGTTATCAGGAGAGAACCCAGTGCTGCATCTTTTAGCCCAGTACTGATCCTCAAAAGTAATTTTAACCGTACTTACCAGTAACTTGAATTTCCTTCCATAGGATATCATTGCCTGCTTTTTGCTGAAAAAGTTTCTAAGTGTTGATTTTTGAAACATACAAATATTCCTCTAAAATCAGCCGAAATCCGAATTCTGATTTACTCACCTGTTATCAGGAGAGACCTCAGTGCTGCATCTTTCAGCCCAGTACTGGTCCTGAAAAGTAATTTTAACCGTACTTACCAGTAACTTGAATTTCCTTCCATAGGCTAACATTGACTGGTTTCACTTGGAAATTCTTCTAAGTGTGGAGTTTTGGAACTTTAAAATAGTCCTCTAAAATCAGCCGAAATACGAATTCCGATTTACTCACCTGTTATCAGGAGAGACCTCAGTGCTGCATCTTTCAGCCCAGTACTGATCCTCAAAAGTAATTTTAACCGTACTTACCAGTACCTTGAATTTCCTTCCATAGGAATCATTGTCTGGTTTTCAGCAGAAAAGTTTCAAAGTGTCGATTTTCACAAACTACAAATATTCCTAAAAAATCGCCTGTATGACTTAAACGCATTCTTTCAACTGTTTACAGGAGATGCACCAGTGCTGGATCCAGGATCCAACACTGAGTAAGAAAAAGTAACGATAACAGTTTTTAACTTCTAAGTGAATTTCCTTCCATAGGATAACATTGGTGATTCTATGAGAAAAAGTTTCTAAGTGTGAACTTTTAAAGTACAATAATATTCCTTAAAAATCACGACTGTAACCAAAACGCTTTTACTCAACTGTTTACAGGAGATGTCCCAGGACTGAATCTAGGATCCAGTAATGTGGTTAGAAAAGTAATCCATAAAGTAACTAATTGCATTTAACTAGAAATTCACATTGAGCTGAATGTTGCATTGTGTTTGAAAATGTGTTGCCCATTGCAACAACTGTAACTACTGTACTTAAAAGTCTATTGCCTATGTGCAAAGTAATTAAACTAAAGTAATTCATTCTGAGAAAGTATTTTTTGTAATGTAATGTATAATGTAATTACAATGTAATTTAAAAAATAAAATATGTAAAAAAAAATTGTTTCTAAAAAATTTGGAAATCAGTATGAAAAAAATGTATATAACAATTAATACATTTAAAAATTGTCATTTACAAAACCTTTGAAATTCACTGAAAAAACTGTAGGTTTCAGACATGTTATAGTTACAAATTAGCATTTAAAAAACCTTTGAAATTCACTGAAAAAACCATAGGTTTCAGGGACGTTATAGTTACAAATTAGCATTTAAAAAACCTTTGAAATTCACTGAAAAAACCATAGGTTTTAGGGACAGTTATAGTTAGTTGGACATTGCACTCGTACAAAACCCGTGAAATTCCCCCGTTATAGTTAGTCCAGCTAACTATAACTCGCGCCCCGCAATGCACTGCTGATGACGTCACATATTACATCACTCATGACATGGTCAGTGACATCACTGATGACATCACTGATGACATCTCAAATGACATCACTGATGACATCATCCACGTGATAATCTGATGCACCTCCTCACACTCTAATATAACCTTTGATACACCCACTCTAAATTACAGACTGCCATTCGCAAAACCATAGACACTCCAACACCAATAACTACATACCCACTCACTGGTTCTTAGGTCTACGCACACATCCACTCACTCACCCGTACAGTCACTCATACTTACGGTCACTCAGTACAGGACTATCATATGCACTCATACTCCTATATAGACACTCAAACACCGCCACTCATCCATAGAGGTACTCACACACCTAGTCAGTCATGCAAATAATTAAACACACTACCATTTACTCACCTATACAGTTATACACACACCAGCTCACTTACTCATACAAATAGTAGCACATTCTTACGCTCTTATACAATCACTGATACAAGCACACACTCATCCATACAGCCACTATCACAATCACTCACTCTCGCTTATAGCTATTTATATACTCCAACACACATATATACTGCCTTTCACATATGTAGTTACTCACACATGTACCACTGGGACATACATTCACTCACTAACACACTCTTACACACACTTACCCACCCATACAGTCTATCACAGTTGCACTCTTGAAACCATCCACCCAGTGAATCACCCACTCACACATCTATGCACAGAGTTGCACACACCCCTCCCACACAAACACTCAGGCACCCATACAGATACTCAGACAAGCTTTCAATAACTCATATAGACACTCATGTAGCTATTCACAAACACATGCAGCCACTTACACAGCAACAGACAGACGGATACAGACATTCACCCAGTTTAGTCACTAACCCATGCATTCAGTAAGATACGTTAAATCACTCACTTATAGAGTCAGTCACGCACCTACTAAATCATCCATACAGACACTTACACACCCACTCATTCTTCAATACGTCTTTTCCTATATATATTAAAAATATTTAAACTTTACAGAAACACACAGTCACTGGATGATGTCATCAGTGATGTCATCAGTGATGTCATTTGAGATGTCATCAGTGATGTCATCAGTGATGTCACTGACCATGTCATGAGTGATGTAATATGTGACGTCATCAGCAGTGCATTGCGGGGGCGCGAGTTATAGTTAGCTGGACTAACTATAACGGGGGAATTTCACGGGTTTTGTACGAGTGCAATGTCCAACTAACTATAACTGTCCCTAAAACCTATGGTTTTTTCAGTGAATTTCAAAGGTTTTTTAAATGCTAATTTGTAACTATAACGTCCCTGAAACCTATGGTTTTTTCAGTGAATTTCAAAGGTTTTTTAAATGCTAATTTGTAACTATAACGTCCCTGAAACCTATGGTTTTTCAGTGAATATAGATATATATATATATATATCTATATTCACTGAAAAAACCATAGGTTTCAGGGACGTTATAGTTACAAATTAGCATTTAAAAACCTTTGAAATTCACTGAAAAAACCATAGGTTTTAGGGACAGTTATAGTTAGTTGGACATTGCACTCAGTACAAAACCCGTGAAATTCCCCCGTTATAGTTAGTCCAGCTAACTCTATAATAGCTTTCGCCCCACGCGTCCTGCCCCTGATGGCGTCGCTTGGCCATGCTCGCGAGCGCGAATTACGGTGACGCCTTGTGCAACGAAAAGC